>CM069910.1:54030099-54320987 GCA_036172215.1 Camellia granthamiana
ACCATTCTTTTTAAGAGAAAATAATGAAATTATAAACATGAGATAACAATATAATTGTAAACATAAATTACAACCATTAAAGTAATTTCAATAATTTTAATAAGTTAGGTGACACTCGAAATCTCACCAAAGAGATTTAACTTACCAACCACTAAGCATGGCAACGGTTAATTTGAAACCCTCCCTTGGTCAAATCTTTAAGTGTTACCAACCGTAACCACCAGGGATGCCCACGTCCGGAGTTATATACCCAAGTAGTGGCATCCGTGGTCTGCCCCAAGGAAACGGTCTACCAGGGGTACGTAACCTCTCTGTGTGCCACCGGCACATCCACCCTTATTCCAAAACTGAATACCGAAAAGGGTTCAAATAAGTCCCGTGCCATCTTAGAGTTTCGCAACACAATTTACGTGAGAATTCTCAAAACCAGGGCTCACCTTGAACAACCGGTATTGACCGTCAACCCTTAATTTCGTACACTCTTTAAAACCAAGACTCACCCTGAACAACTGGTATTAATCCTTTATCAGTAACTTTATATATTGAACACAAATTATTCAAATCTCAATCACCAATAATGTTATACCAATTAAAAAAAAACTCCCAACATAAAACATTATACATGTCACACAATAATAATTCAATGTCCAAAATTTAACAGACAATTAATTTAAACAATGGTATGAACATAATAACTTAGATATTAAAATTATAAATAAATTATTTACACAATCCTAAAATTCGTGCAATTGAACAGAATACTCAATGTGGATGTTTAGGTCACTTTTCAGAAAGAATTTCAGAAAAATAAGATGTAAATAATCCTGTAAAATTTCCAGCAATCTTTATGACACAGATTTGTCACATTTCCTTACATTAATTCCATGCTTAATTTTATAGATCAAATCCATAATCTAAAAATTTATCATGGAAATAGACTTCTCAAATTTCATCTTTTAGTTAGAAATTACCATATTTGGCTTAGTGTAGAATTTTAAATAAATTTTCAAATACATATTAAAATCTGTCTCACAGTTTCAGATTTAGTTAAAAAATTGCATAAATTCGTAGAAAGCTCAAAAATTGTTGCCAAAATTCCTGAATGAACTAGATATCATTATCAACAACTTTGTAGAAGAAATCATCTCGAAACTTTGAGTATAACATTGTCTAAAAATTCGGGCAAACATGCTGGCAGATTCAAAACAGATTACTCTCAACACAGTTTCAGATTTAGTAAAAATAAATTTGTATAAATTCGTAGAAAACTCAAAAATTGTTACCAAAATTTCTGGATGAACTAGACATCATTATCAACAACTTTGTAGAAGAAATCATCTCGAAATTTTGAGTATAAAATTGTCTAAAAATTCGGGCAACATTCTGGCAGATTCAAACAATTTATTTTCAACACAGTTTCAGATTTAGTTAAAATTTTGTATAAATTCGTAGAAAGCTCACAAATTGTTGCCAAAATTTATGGATGAACTAGACATTATTATCAACAACTTTGTAGAAGAAATCATCTCAAAATTGCGAGTATAAAATTGTCTAAAAATTCGGAAAACATTTTGGCAGATTCAAAACAGACTATTTTCATCACAAAATTCCTATATATATAAAATTTCTATTTATGAGTAGTCATTTTAATCACAAGGAAGTAATCTGAAAATTTCACTAATAAAAAGAAATGAGAGGGTTGAGAGGGTTTTCTTACTTAGTAATAGGGTGACAAAATGGTTGAGAATTTTGGCTTCCTTAATCTCCTACTCTTCTTCCTCTCCTATCACTAAGCTTGGTTGCTTCAGGAATTTTTCTCTTCTTTTTTTTTTTTTTTCTCACCGAATGCTTGCATGCACCCTCTAGACAATGAAGGCTTGCATGCATATATATATATATATATACAATGCTTGTTGCACAAATCTCTCTCTCTCTCTCTCTCTTTCTTTCTCTTCATTCTATGTTTTCTTTCTCTCAATTCCAAGAGCATCATTAACTCTTCTTCCCTAAACAAGCATGCAAATCAACATGTGGAAAGCCTCCACCAAATTTCTACAAAGGTTTGATTCCCTTTTTTTTTTTTTTTTTTTTTTTTTTTTTTTTTGTACTTGTATTTGCGTGGGTTTCTGAAAATTGATACACTAAGATTTTTAACTAAGGTATTTAGTAAGAATGATTATTATATTGAATCCTAATTAAAATAATTTATAAACAACAAATATTGAACACCCACAAAATTATTATTCTTAATAATGTCTTTGTTAGTGATTGAATTGAGTCAATTTAAAACTAACTTTTACACTAATATACAATTCAGATAGATTGTAGACAAAATTAATTAATTTATTTATTTTCTTTTAAGAATAATTAAATGTGGGGTTTTCACAGCCCCTCCACTCGGTAAGCCTTCGCGGTCGGCCCTCCTCATGGCCGGTCCTTCCACTCGGCTACCCTTCGTGGTCGGCCCTCCTCATGGTCGGTCCCTCCACTCGGCTACCCTTCGCGGTCGGCCCTCCTCATGGTCGGTCCCTCCACTCGGCTACCCTTCGCGGTCGGCCCTCCTCATGGTCAGTCCCTCCACTCGGCCACTTCTGGTTGTTCATTCCTTTCCCTCGCCCTTCCACCCCCATCTTCCTCACTATTCCCTTCGTTGGGCTAAAGCTGCACTCGAGAATGGGTGACTACTGACGTGGGTAGGCCGATAAAGGCCATAACCCACTATGAACAACCCAAGCATACCACTTAGGGCCCAATACATAACCCAACTGATAAGGCCCAGCACCATCTGGAAGTCAACATGGCATGAAGGACCATTGATATTCAGACACGTGGCAGGTAAAGGGCAAGCCACATCAGCAGACAAAGATCTACAAAGTTAGTGCCACTGCACATCGCTATTAATGCAGCCCCTCACTGCATTTATTACGACAATACCTCTTCGTCGGGACGGCACGCCCTCACCCTGAACAAGGCAAGCTACAACATAGACTTTTGGCTAAGGTGACAGGTCGGAAGGGACAACGAAATGATTACCAAAGGATATAAGCAAACGTTGAAGACAAGAAGAAGGTTAAGCTTGCTATCTCTAATTCATCTCTACACTCTACTTTTCTCTCTAACTTGCTCGTCAGAGGGTTCGCTGGGGGACTCCCTATTCCCCGTTGAACTCGTGTGTAGGTTCACCAGGAGCTTGACGATTCAGATACCGGTTGGAGAAGCGTGGACCAGTCTGATCCATCCCACCTGGAACCCATTATATCATAGCAGAACCATCAGTTTGTAACTTGGGATATCTACCAGTCTGTCATATTATTTGATCTTATGTCCTAAATTAGAGTCTTATTGTCCCATATATATGTTTTTTTTTTTTTTTAATATTCGAGTGTTTTGTGTTGTCCTAAATAATATTTTGTTCTCTCTCTCTCTCTCACACACACACACAGAAAACTCTACTCTTTCTCTACAGAGTTTCATACCACCACCGCCACCAACGTGGCACCATCACCGTTGCCATGGTTGTTCACCCGCTACGACCACCATCATTGACCACCGTCACCTTCATGGACCACTGCTACCACCATTGTTTACCAGCCATCTTCATCATCCTTCTCCGTTGCTGTCAACGTCACTGGCTTCAACTACCGTCCTCATTATCCTCCCTCGTTGTCGTTGTCGTTCGCCTCACACCACCATCCTCCTCTTCAACACCTTCTGCCTCCATATTTCTCATTCATTACCGATCTATTATTTTCAACGCCAATCTTCACCGGTGACTTTAGATTTGGCCATTTTCAATGCCAATCTACTAGCTTCGATGTCTATCTAATATCACAACCCTCGTCAACGTCGAGATGTAGCACTGACATGGTTGCTGGAGCTCCTATTTGTTGTTTATACTAGTGATAAATTTATCAATAAATTTATTGAATATTTCTATTTTTATATTAAACTTGATAAATTAGCAATGATAAATTTTTCATTTGTAATGATGATGGCTAGATTTTCTTATTATTACTATTTTTTTTTTTATAAATAGCCACTGATAAATTTATCACTGAATGTGTCAATGATAAATTTATCACTAAATTTAACTTTTGATTCTTTGTCTTGACATGTGAATGTAAAAAATAATAAAAACTATTTTCTGGTAATGACTCATCATCTCTCTCCTTCATTCTCTTTATTATTTTTCTTCTCATTTTGTTTTGTTTCCACTAGATTTGAGGAGATGGTGGTGGTGGTAGTGACGTAATGGAGATGAAAAATGGCCAAGAATATTTTTTAGATTCATTTTTTAGATCTGAAAAGGTGAGAATCCACATCGTATGCCTTTTTTTTTTTTTTTTTTTTTTTTTTTAAATTGTATAATAGAATTTTCTTTACGGAGCTGGCTTAACCCTTAAGTCATCGAAACCAATGTTTTAGGCCACAATAATCAGTGTGTTTGGTTTCAATTTTTTAAAAATTGAGTTTTTTATTTTTTTGTATTTTTTTTTTGTTTTTAGTGAATCTTTTTAAAATTTTAAGCATTTTTTTTTTACTTTTTTAGATGCACCTTACTTAGATGTATCTAAAAAATAAAATATTTGTGAAAAAATATTTTAAAAAATTAATAAATACAAAAAATATATTGAAAGGGGTACCAAAAATTAATAAATACGCAACAATACACAATGTCAAATATACATTTTAATGTAAAAAAATGACAACATCATTTATTTTATATGACTAAAGAATTTCTAATGAAAGGGGGACCAAATATTATATGAATTAAAAGATTAAGGTAACTTAGTATAATTATGCCAAACTTATGGAACTTGTTATATATTTTTTTAAATACCAGTTAAGGTGAGTGTAATTTACCCCATATACATATATATATATATATATATTACTATCAACAATATATAACCCAGCTTGATGAAATCTTATCTATACACACTCTAAAATTAGATACTCTCTTCGTCTTAAAATATTAATTCTTTTTAGAGAATTCAATTTTTTTTAATAGTACAATTATTACATTTTAAAAATGTTAACTTTCTAAAACTATCCTTTGATAGTATAATTATTAGACTTAAAAAATATTAATATTATTGAATTTAAAAGAATGACAAAATAAGAAATTAATGTTATTTTAGTTATTGATTTTTGAAAAGGAACTAATATTTTGAGACAATGAAAAATGAAATGAGAGACTAATATTTTAAGATGGAATGTTCATTACCTCTGGAGCAAACTTCTGGCAATGGCGACACCGATAACAGAGCACAAATAGTAATAAGAAAAATGTTTGAAACACCTAATTTATCACCTCTAAAATTACCCTTAATAATGTATCTGACAAGTGTCAAATTTTAATTTGTCAAACATTCTATTGTGTGGAGTGTAATCTCAATGCCACATCCTTAAAGATCATTTAGGGGTGATAAGCAATGTAACAATAACATGTTGAAAATCACTTTCCATGATATTCATAAGGAATGAGTTTCTCTTATATTGAGATCTCAACATAAGAGAATTTAAGAGATCCATGGAGCCTATCATAGGTTCTGTTTTAATGATTCGAACTGTTCACTTTCTAAGACTCGTTGAGTAGAATATTTGTGCAAAAAAAAAAAAAATTGATTAGGCATCGGTAGTTATATGTTTGAATCAGATTTATATTACAAAAAATGGATAATTATTCTTAAAATTATATTTGTCGTCTATTTTTTTAAATAAATATGATTCAAATATATAATTAGCGATATTCAATTATTTTGATTTTTTGTATAAATATTCAACTCAATGGATCTAAAAAGGTAAACATTTCCGATCATCAAAATTGATTTCAAAATAGATCTAACAAATTTAAATACTCTCACAAATTAAAATTTTAACATGAGTTAAGATGCTAACTTAAAGAGAAACGAATTCCTATTCATAAGTGCATTCATAGTAATTGCATCCATGAAAACACAAACATTTTAATAGGAATCACGAAAAAGTTAATGGGTCTTTCTTGCCACTATTTTATGTTTATTGCTATAAAAAAAATTCAAACCTACAATTAAGTTCTTAAAAAATTTAGTTCTCACAATTTTACACAGTGATTACAATAAGAAATTAAAATTTTAGAAATAAAAATTTAAAGATGAAATAATGTTTTAGAGACGTGAATCTTAGTTGACAAAAGTGTTGTATTTTTAGCGATAAAATTAGATATTTAGTGATTAATTGTTATCTTTTTGAAATCAATTTTTTTATCTAAAAAAGTAACCATCTCTTTACGTGAAATTATTTTATTCCTAAAAAGGTATTTAATAGAGATATTTTTATAAGATTATCGCTAAGTTTTTTTTGTTTTTGTTTTTGTTTTTTTGTTGTGTTTTGTTTTGTTTTTTTATATAAAAAAAAAAATTATGGCAAGTCTAGGGTTGCATTTGGTAGAACTTTCTAAATATGATTTGAGAATAGAAGTTGTATTTTGAGTTTGTGAGTTTTGAAATTATGATTAAGTGTGAAAAATTTATTTGGTGAATGAGTTTTGAATTGAGTGGGAAATTTTTGATGTGACATATGATATTTGATACAAAAATTTATAACTCATAACCAAATACACAACTCAAAATTCTATTAAAGCTCATAAAAAATTTTAAAAAACTTGGAAAACATTTTTTTGTTGAATATATAAAAATTAACATGTGTCAATTGTCAAAAAAGGAAAAAAATTACACTGTTTCGATCAACCGGCCGGACGACCGGTTAACCCAAATTTTTCCGCCTTCAGCCGAGTTTTTAAAAGTGAGCGTGTAATTAATTTTTGAAAGCTGCAAACAAACACCACGTGAAAATCAATAACTAAAACTAAAGTTTCAAAACTCTACCAAACAAAGCCTATACTATTTTTCTATTCCAATATCTAAACATGAAGTTCAAGAAACAACTGCACATAATAAGTTAATGAATCTCGCCAATAAGTGCCCTCAGAGTATAAAAATAAAAGACAAAAAAATTTAAAGAATATAATGTTGGAAAAAAATGATTTTTGGTGACTTTAATTTAATATTAAAGTGTGGTGACTTTAATTAAATATTAAAGTGGGTCCCAACCTTTTATTGTGTTGGGTCCAAGTGAGCCAAAAACCATTGGGTTTTGAATAAGAAATTGCCAAGAAATTGCTTCATGATGTTAGATTCATGAATAGGATTTTAAAGAGTATTTAAATCTTTTTTCTTGGCTAAAGGGTGTGAATCCTTTGGGCATCCATACTTTTCATTTTGTGGAAAGGGGCTATGGATGCTTGGTGTTTTAATAACTAGCCTTAAAGGCTGGAGGCTCTTTCTCTCTCCCCTATACATGTATAAATTGAGACTCTCCTGTCTAGTTTCAATATAGAAATTTTTTGCTTCCATTTTACAAGTCAGTTTGCTAGAAAGTTCCTACATTGAGAGAGTGCTGCCACTGTTTTTTGTTCGCTAAGCTAGACAGAAAGTGCTTCTGCCGTAGTTGGTTTTGACCGTCGTATCCTGGGAGACAGACGCCGAGTTTGCTCAAGCACTCGACCCGTGAGGCGGCAAAATCTGTTTTAAGGAAACTGCTTCCGTGCAGGCTTCGGTTTCGTCTCTTTACCCGTTTATTATTTTGTGTATTTCTGTTGAAATTTAGTTGTAATTATCAGCATATGTTCTTGGTATATAATTTGTTTTCTTCATAAATCTATTTATTTAATTTCACAATTTTGAACAACAAGCTTAAAACAGATTTTATATATATTTTCTATGAAATTGATCGAATAGATTTATATAGTCTATTAGGTAAACTTTGTATAATGCTACTAGGAACTATTGCAGAATTACTCACTATTTCAATGATTGTAAATCATGCATTGGTACTCTCTAATTGCTTAGTTTAATTAGAATGCTCTATCATAATTTGCATACTTAATTGTATTAGTATGATCTTGTTTTATGCGTATGGTTCATCATTCCCCTACCATGATTTGTATGAATTTTAAGGTTATAAAATATAATTTATGGATGTTGCAATTTTGACATGCTAATTCTATTCTAGTTTTAATTTGTTACATGCTTATTATTTTCTAGACTAGATTACATAATTTAATGTATTTTGGAGTTATAGAGTTTTTATGAATTGTGTACATGATTAATGTGAATTATTTAATTAGGTGCATTAATCTAAATTATCTAATTGGGCGCATTAATCTGAGTTATTTAATTAGGTGCATTAATCTGAATTATTTAATTGGGTGCATTAATCTAAATTATTTAATTAGGTGCATTAATCTGAGTTATTTAATTAGGTGCATTAATCTAAATTATTTAATTGGGTGCATTAATCTGGATTATTTAATTGGGTGCATTAACTTTGAATTTGACTTATCTATTTGGAGTTATTAGTTTAAATGTTTATTATGAATTAATTTCATTTATAACTCATGAGTATTGAACTTTATTTTAAAGTTTTAATTTAATTGGCATTTTAATTCAATGATTAATTTTATAAAAAGTTGGCTAGATGGTTTTATTTAATTTATTAAATTTTTTAGATTATTTGTTTGTATTTTGTTGTGGTTTGCTACTAACTTTCTTTGTAGGGATACTAATGCGAAAAACAAATATAAAACCAAATGAATAGTATTTGGGATGTAAAAACAAAAATGTTTGGACTACTAACTTTTGTGTTGAATAGGAATACCTAAGCGTGGAAAGGCTTTTGGACTAAATAGAATCCTTATGGATTGACTATTTTATTTAAATGTTTGAAGCATGTTTTGCTTGAGATTTAGTTGGTCTGTTTACCAATTTGTGGTAGCAAGTTTTATTTGCTATTTTTTGTTAGAAGCATTTTATATGCATGTAATTGTTATAGCAATTTTTAAATTGCTTGTAAGTTTGGAACTTGGTTTGGTTTTCTATGATAGAAACCAAAGTGTTTAGCTTTGGCTAAAGAGTAGTTCTTATTTGTTCAGAAATGACAACTAAGACGGATTTGATTTCAAACCTTTGGAGTTTGAGGAAGTCTTTGGGTATAATCATTTTATTCCCAAAGTGTTGGAAAACCATGTTTGGAGAAAGTTTTTGGTTATAATCTGATTATGTCCAAAGTGTTTTGGTTTTGAGAAAGGAAACTAAATTTTAGCTTTAGCTAAAATATTTCTGATTTTATTCAGAAATAATGGGCGTGATTCCGGGAGTACCGGTTAACTTTTATGAGTGGTGTAATTCTGGTAGCAAATTTTATTTGCTTGGGAATCGGTTTGTTATAACTTGGTTTATCCCCTGGAAATCTTAATTTTAAAATTGTTTCCTATGGACTAGGAGTCAACATGCTCTTGGATGTTTTGTCAAAAGGTTAACTGGGTTTTAAGTGGGACCGATGTGACCCCTCCAGTCTTCCTGGGAACATTCCTGACCATGTTCGATTCTAGGTTAAATGGTGAGACTAGTTTTGAATTAAATTTCCATCTGAGGGATTTTCTAAGGGTTAAGTTTAATTTCTGGAATCACAGAAGTGAAATTCTGTTGTGATGTTTCAGAAATGGCTTCAAAATGTGACAAACTGAAATGTTTTTCCACCTGACAACCTTTGCCTCACGAGTTTCTTAAAGGAAATCATAAGATTGCATTAAAATATCTCTGAATTGATCAGAGGCAACTACTATGGTATCCTTGTGTTATTTATAGCATTTTTTGCTATATGACTTTGCTTGAAAGCAAAGTTGAGACAACCTCTTATAGTGGGTGAATATTTTTTAGATTTTTAAATTCCAAATATATTCTTAAATTGGTGGCTCCTAGTGAGTTCAAGATCACTGATCACAGAGATAAAAAAAAAAAAACTGGTGGTTCCTAGGAGGTGTTAGATCACTGGTTACACAGTTATGAGATTGTGGTTCCTGGTAGTGAATAGATTACTGATCACATGTGAAGACATCATGATTCCTAGTAGTGGAGAGGCTACTGGTCATATGTCAAGACATGATGATTCCTAGTAATGAAAGAGTCTATTGATCCTATGTCAGGACGTTGTGATTCCTAATAGTAAAATGACTACTGATCACAGGTTAAGACATTGTGATTCCTAGTAGTAGAAAGTCTACTGACCACATGCTGAGAAATTAGTGATTCCTAGTGATAAGACTACTGGCCATGTTATGAAGTTCCGAATAGTAGACTATTGAACACTGGATTTGTGTTTCCTAATAGTAAGACTATTGGCTTCAGAATGATAGGTTGGACCAAATATATTTGGGTGCCTAATTCGGTTGATGACATTCTGGGAATGTATTTACTGTGATATGATTTTGAGAGTTTCATAATCATTGTGACACAAGGATCTGTTTAAGACTTTGTATTTATTCTACAAAGAAGACCTGATTATCCAACTCTGAATTGAAGAGGATAATAGAAAGAAAGGAGGGAGCACCTCCTTAGTAAAGGCCAATGTCATTGAGCATGGCAAATCTTCTGGGGTAAGGAAGAAGCCCCCCGTGAACAAGGGCTCTAAGCTGGAGTTAAGGGGTGGTGTTGCAAAGAAGCTGACATACAAGCTGCGGGGACCTGGTTATAGGTCCTTTGGGAAGTGCTACAACTGTGGTAGCAAGAGGCTTTTAGCTTTACTAGGGCTACATGCCACATCTGCTCCGAGAAGGAGCTGTTTACAACTTTCGAACCGGTTACAAACGGTGAGAAGTTGTTCATGAGAAACTCTACTACCTCATTTGTTGAGGGAAAGGTGGTCCTGATGTTAACCTCAGGAAAGAGCTAACTTGAACGAAGTCTTGTATGTTCCGGACTTTCGTAAGAATCTTGTCTCAAGGACTCTTCTCAGTAAACATGTTTTTCGCATGGTTTTTTGAGTCCGACAAGGTCGTTCTGACGAAACACAAGTGTGAAACTTGTGTTGAAGCGAAGTAGACAAGATCCCGTATGAGTTATGAAAAGGCGTTAAGCCTTCTTATAAATTCTTACTAATGTGGGGGTGTCTTGCTATTATGGCGATTCCTATACCCTAAACGGGTTAGGATAGGCCCGAAATCCGTGGATTGTATATTCATTGGTTATGTACATAATAGTAGTGCATATCGGTTTCTTGTATATAAGTCTGAAATTCCAGACATTCACAGGAATACCATCATGGAGTCAAGGAATGCATGTTTCTTTGAAGACTTTTTTCCTTGCCGAACCTAAGAAGGGGTTCCAAGGTTTTGGAGCAATTTGATGAGCTTGCTAGTGATGTTGATCATTTTGATGATCAAGTTGAGAATCCAGGTGATGATCAGCCTAGAAGGAGTAAAAGGGCTAGGATGTCCAAGTCTTTTGATCCAAACTTCTTGACTTATATGGTTGAGAACGAACCTCAAACTTTCCACAAAGCTGTGACTTCTCCTGAGAGTCCTTTATGGAAAGAAGCGATCAAAAGTAAGATTGACTCCATCTTATAGAACCGCACCTGGGAGTTAGTCGATTTACCTCCAGGTTGGAAGCCTTTAGGCTGCAAATGGATTTTTAGAAGAAAGATGAAGGCCGATGGGTCAATTGACAAGTTTAAGGCGAGGCTCGTTATCAAAGGGTACAGGCAACGAGAAGGCCTGGATTACTTTGATACGTACTCACCTGTAACTAGGATAACATCCATTCGCATGGTGATTGCGATAGCAGCTTTGCGCAATCTTGAGATACACTAGATGGATGTAAAGACAGCTTTCTTAAATAGGGATTTGAATGAAGAAATCTACATGGAGCAGCCTGTACGGTTTTCAGCTCCAGGGCAAAGCAAGAAAGTCTGTAAACTTGTCAAATCATTGTATGGTTTGAAGCAAGTGCCTAAGCAATGGCATGAGAAGTTTGACAACGTAATGTTGTCATGTGGGTTTAGAATCAACGAATGTGACATGTGTGTTTATGTCAAAGACACTGACAGAGGTTATGTCTTTTTGTGTCTATATGTTGATGATATGTTCATTATAGGTAGTAATGATGCAATGATTAAAACTACCAAGAAGTTGTTAAACTCTAAATTTGACATGAAGGATATGGGCATTGCAGATGTTATTCTGGGAATTAAGATTACCAGAATATCTGGCGGAATTGTACTTTCTCAGTCTCATTATATTTTTAAGATACTTGAGAAGTTTAGTGGATCAGATACGAGTGTGTCATTGACACCTGTAGACTTAAGTCTACATTTTACCAAGAATAATAAAGAGAGTGTCTCTCTGTTAGAATATTCTCGGGTAATTAGAAATTTAATGTATCTGATGTTTTGTACTAGGCCGAATATAGCTTACTCGGTTAGCAGGTTTAGTAGATACACAAGTAATCCCGATGCTTCTCATTGGAAGGGCATTGTGCGGGTGTTAAGATATTTACGCTTCACTCGGGATTATGGACTGCATTATACTCGATATCCAGCGGTGCTTGAAGGATATAGTGATGCGAATTGGATATCAGATATAAAGGACTCAAAGTCCACTAGTGGATATGTGTTCACTCTTGGTGGGGCAGCCGTGTCTTGGAAATCTTCCAAGCAAACGTGTATATCTAGATCAACTATGGAATCAGAGTTTATTGCTTTGGATAAAGCAACGGAAGAAGCAGAATGGCTATTGAAGATATTCCACGTTGGTCTAAACCTGTGCCAGCTATTTGTATTCATTGTGATTGTCAATCTGCAATTGGTAGGGCACAGAGTAATATGTATAATGGAAAGTCTAGACATATCCGTCGTAGACATAATTCCATACGACAACTACTCTCGAATGGAGTTGTCTCTTTAGACTATGTAAAGTCTAAGGACAACATTGCAGATCCGTTAACCAACGGGTTAAGTTGAGTGTTAGTCGAAACGTCGTCAGAAGGAATAGGGTTAAGGCCTTTGGAAGTTACCGGAATGGAAACCCAACCTAGTTGACTGGAGATCCCAAGATCTAGGTTCAATGGGACAACCTAATTGCGTGTAACGGTGGTATGTCACTGAGGAGGTTAAACCTCCAGCCATTCCTTCTATCAGTGATACCTGCAAGTGTAAAGGATAAGCTGAGCTTTTAATGACTCTTATGTGTTAAGCTGTTGAGCTGAGTATTGCAGGATACTCAAGTAGAGTCACCTATGTGAGTGTGAAGTGGGGCCGCTTCTAGAAGAATTGGGCAGGCCAAGATTCTTTGAAACCACTCGCTGAATCAGGCTAGTGTCCAGGGCCACACAGGGCACACCAGTGAGAACATAATGGTGGTAGGAGTAATTCCCGTGTGAGATCTATTGTCTTAGTTTACATAAACGGCAGAGCAGTTCAAGATGTCTTATTCACTGATCAGCCAGTAAACTCGATAGGTTTTCACTGGGAGAGGTTCAAAGCCAAAAGCTACCTTCTCTGATGTCGGGGTTAGTCCATTGTACTCTCTCTCAGAGTCTTTATTGTTGAACAATGTCCGTTTGTTGAGTCATTCGGTCAATTTTTATTCATGTGGGGGATTGTTGGAAAAAAATGATTTTTGGTGACTTTAATTTAATATTAAAGTGTGGTGACTTTAATTAAATATTAAAGTGGGTCCCAACCTTTTATTGTGTTGGGTCCAAGTGAGCCAAAAACCATTGGGTTTTGAATAAGAAATTGCTTCATGATGTTAGATTCATGAATAGGATTTTAAAGAGTATTTAAATCTTTTTTCTTGGCTAAAGGGTGTGAATCCTTTGGGCATCCATACTTTTCATTTTGTGGAAAGGGGCTATGGATGCTTGGTGTTTTAATGACTAGCCTTAAAGGCTGGAGGCTCTTTCTCTCTCTCCTATACATGTATAAATTGAGACTCTCCTGTCTAGTTTCAATATAGAAATTTTTTGCTTCCATTTTACAAGTCAGTTTGCCAGAAAGTTCCTACATTGAGAGAGTGATGCCACTGTTTTTTGTTTGCTAAGTTAGACAGAAAGTGCTTCTGCCGTAGCTGGTTTTGACCGTCGTATCCTGGGAGACAGACGCCGAGTTTGCTCAAGCACTCGACCCGTGAGGCGGCGAAATCTGTTTTAAGGAAACTGCTTCCGTGCAGGCTTCGGTTTCGTCTCTTTACCCTTTTATTATTTTGTGTATTTCTGTTGAAATTTAGTTGTAATTATCAGCATA
This sequence comes from Camellia granthamiana, assembly GCA_036172215.1. Taxonomy (NCBI): domain Eukaryota; kingdom Viridiplantae; phylum Streptophyta; class Magnoliopsida; order Ericales; family Theaceae; genus Camellia; species Camellia granthamiana. Next base: position 54,044,224 of record CM069910.1, read on the forward strand.
TGTTCTTGGTATATAATTTGTTTTCTTCATAAATCTATTTATTTAATTTCACAATTTTGAACAACATATAAAACATTTTTCTGTAAATTCAATATATTTTTACTGAAATTAATATATTTTTAAATAGCTTTACCTATTTTCAAGACACTTTATACATATTTCTTAACATTAAACAATGTATAAAGATATTTGTTAACATTTGCCTAAGTTAATAAGAGTAAGGAAACAATTTGAGAATGAGCAATACTAGATATACATGTCTTACAAAGGTGGGTTCTACACTGAAGTCCAACTTTTTTGAGACATCTATATCTCATCACGTGTTTGATCTCAATGTTTGGGTACTATGAGAGAGAGAGAGGTAGACATTTTATGTGTTTGGTGGGAATTATAGAAGCAGTTTATAGCTTATTTTAATATAGGAATTTGTGTCAAATTGTTTGGTACAGTTTCTATTTATAATTTATTAAGTAGAAATAGGTTAAATAAGCTAGAAAAAATTAATTTTTCAAAAGCTAGGTAAAAAATATTTTTAACTTATATTTTCTGATTATCAACTTTTAATTTAAAATAATCTCCATCGCACACTCTCATTGTACTACTTATATTCTCTAACCAAAAGAATGCAAACTCGAGTGTATTTAATCAGTGACGAAGTGCTGCTCATGATATCTAACCCAAAGACATAAATCAAATTTGAATATTAAAAAGAAATCATTATGATCCAAAAACAGAAGTGTTAAACGCGTAAGGGCACAAGCACATTCGTGAACATCACGATGCAAGAAAACATAAGACCTCTCTTCAGTCGGCCATGAACCACTAAATGACACTAACCTAAAATCCAAGGAAAATTTGCCAGAATGCTATAATTGTCCTCATTTTAAAGGGCCTCAAACTAAGGGTTGGTTTGGAGTGTCATAAAAAAGTGTACTTTTTGTCTTTTTACGAAAAGATGTGTAGAAAAGTAGAGAGGTGATGTGATGAAAAAAAGATAAAAAGATAAAAAGATGGATTATATAGGTTATACCAAACCTAGCCTAAACATAGATGGCAAAAATTTACACCCAAAAAAAAAAAAAAAAAAAAAAAAAAAAAAAAAAAAAAGAGGTGTCAAAACAATGAAATCTAAATATAATACATTTGGATGAGTGAATTTGAGTTTAAAATTTAAAAAATGATAGCAAGCTTTATTATTGGAGGGTAGATTTATTATTCTGAAGTGGCAGATTAAATGCTTTTTTTTGTTTTTTTTTAATTTTATAGTTTTTGTTTGGAAAAATTATTTATAAGTCCTATTAGGGAGACTTATGCTACATATGGTCCTACTAAAAAACTTATGTTCCCATAAGTCCTGTGGGAAGTTTGCTGATACATTTACCCTCAATATTAGTTGTTAATATCATAAATAATAATGAAATCATATATAGGAAATTGAATGTTACCAAAGATCATATCTATATAAACGTAACGTAACGTGACACCTACATAAACGTAACGTGACACCTATGATCTATGGCAACATTCAATTTCCTATATAGGAAATTGAATGTTGCCATAGATTATATTTATATGAAACGTAACGTGACACCAACATAAACCAGTAACATTTTCACATTCAATTTAAAAAAATAAAAACTCATTAAGTTTGCGAAACGTAACGTGACACGTTACGTTACGTTTATGTATGTGTCACGTTACGTATAGGTATCACGTTACGTTTATATATGTGTCACGTTATGTTACGTTTATGTAGGATCTTGTGAAATACATTCCTATCTAAATAGGACTTGAGACTCTATAAGAAATTACGGATATGGGGACACTGCGGCGCAGCCAGTGCAGCAGTGTCTGCTGTGCGGCAATTTAAGCCCATTTCATGGCCCATTTTGATAATCTGAACCGTTACATTTTGGAATACGTCAAGTAGAACATGCCTGCAAAAAATCAAGTTAATCGGATATCGTTTACGCATTCATCCAGTCACATTTGTATCTACAAAAATAAATACAAATGTATTTTAGCTTGATTAAAATGAATACAAATGTGAATGAACGAATAGGTAAACGATATCCGATTAACTTGATTTTTTGCAGGCATGTTCTACTTGACGTATTCTAAAATGTGAACGGTTTAGATTATCAAAATGGGCTCAAATTACTGCACAACAGACGCTGCTGCGCGGGCTGCGCAACAGCGTCCCTATATCCAGAAATTACACATGACTTAGCCTAACATAAGTATCTGAAAAAAGACTTATAAATAAGTCTTCCTTTTTTTTTTTTTTGTTGATTTTTTTAGTCTTTAGTAAATTTTCTACTCAACTAAATGGATGAGAAAAGTATAAAATTGTTAAAATATTGAAAAACAGAAGAAGACAAAAAACATTAAATTTTTTTAACTTACTATTTTTTTTGAAAATTTTCAAAACTTTTTACATTTTAAATTTATCTACAGAAAACTAACTCGAACCGTAATATTAAAAAATTTGACATAATTTTGAAAAAAATTACTAAACACAAAAACAATGGAAAAAAAATTATAACTTTATTTAGATGTTCTAAACACTCACGCAGAGTGTATTTGATTCATGGATTTGGAAAGAAAAAGATAAGATTTTCAGAAAATTTAGATATATTTTATTCACATTTCATCTATTATTTATCTTTTTCTTTCCAAATCTTTGAACCAAATACAACCTAAGAGAATTAATAAAACAAAATTGAATTACCTACCATGGAACATAGAAGTGGACGACGATGAAGTCATGCTTGGCAACAGTCTCGTAGAAGTTGGAGTTATCTAGATTCAGAACCAACTCCTTATTTTCAGAACCAAACCACACTGCAATTGACTAACCAATGATAGCGACAACGAAGACGTAGATCCATGACCTAGACTCCATTGCTTTCACTCTCGCTATATCCCTGGAGGAGCCTGGTTTCTGTAGTTTGATTTTTCTTTGTGATGAGGAGAGAGACTACAATACTTGAGTTTCGAGAGAGAGAGAGAGAGAGAGAGAGAGAGAGAGAGAGAGATAGACAGACATCGATAGGATCAGCTTAAAATTATATATTAATATATTTTTATAAAGATAATTATAAATTGATTAAAAAATTATCAATATTAATAATTAATATTATAAATTTTTCAGTAATTAAAATTTTGAAATAATCTGATTGTAATTTTCCCTTATTGTAAAGATTCGAATGTATAATTTTCTTATTACACAGAACAGTAGTCTAGGGTTGGTTTGGAATGTTATAAAAAAGTGTACTTTTTGATTTATTGACTTATATGGATTGAGTTTGGGTTGGGTTTGATGTGATGGGTTAGAGAGATAATGTGATTTAAATAAGATGATGTGACTTAAATAGGATAGTGACTTTTAACTTTTTGTATTATTTAGACCACGCAAAACTTAGCCTAAATGTTTGTTTTTTCAATCCTTCGACAGTGAACCGTATGAAGCCACGTCGATGCCTAGTTTTTTTTTTTTTTTTGGGCAAATAATTGCCCCTTGATTGTAACGACAATGATTATTGGTCAACTTTGTCGTTAAAGTCCATTATTAGGAACCACAAAAGTTGGCTTAGTTGGTGCAGATTGGGGTTCGAGGTGCGCTCTCTAATCTCATATTTAAGTCTGAGATTCAATTTTCATTATGCCCTTATTTAGAAAGTTGGCTATTTTAATATGTTATTTTAGTTTTTGATTATTTTAATAAATTAAAATATTTATGTGTTGAGAAGATAGTGAGATTTTTTTATAATTGGATGTGATGTTTATTAGAGAAAAATTGAAATGATTATGAATTTGATGTGACATTTTATGTTATTGACTATTTTAACTTATTTTGTCTTTTTGTAGATTAGACCAAAAAGTAAAAAATGACCTTTGCCAAACAAGGCCTATGTATTATCAATTTTTTGAGATGATGTCCGCAGACTCTTTTCAAGATTTTTTTGATCCACATAAAAATATGACTTTACGTGAATTTCAAAATTAGTTAAAGTACACGAAAACTGATCTAAATACTTAGTTATAATAAAAACAAAATCCATTACCAGGTTGATTTGGTGTTACCGATTTCACCTTTTTTTATTCTCCTTCTTCTTGTTAGAAAATTGGTTTTATCAGTCTTATTTTGGGCTAACTTTGAGTCTAAAATTAAGTGGGTCCAAAACGTCTTTTGCGGTGAGTCCGAAGAGGTGACGTGTTCCTTGCCGCATGGCAAGTCACATGGTGAAGACAGTTCGTCAAAACCATTTATGAGTGAATGAAAACTTGACATCGTTTTCAGGTTCGTGAAATGGACATTTAAAGAATTAAATGTGAGTTTCCTTAAAATGGGTTATCCTACATTGAAACTTTAAGAAATTTTTTTTGTGTATATAAGCTCTAGACTATAACACTTGGGTTGGGCCCCAAGGGGCATCCCAAGTTTGTAGAAGAGAGGAGTTATAGACAAATGAAACCTTGGCCCAAACCACCACGCGGGCGCGCCGCCGTCCGATCGGCCGGCCGAGCCATGCAGTGCGGGGGTGTAGGTCGGATCTTGTATTAATTTTTTGGACAAAATTCATTTGAATTATTGCGATAATTTAATTCAAATTTGAATTTAAATTTTTTTCCAAACAAATCTTCTCCAGTCTTATATTCCTAACAGATTTAAACTGTTTTGAACAGTGTTATAACTGCCCAGCAGTTACAGATCTATAACTTTCGAACAGATTCAAAACCTGGCTGCAAATTTGTTTGAATTCAAAACAGCATCTGTTCAAATCTGTTTCATACATGTTCGATTCTTTCTGCACCTGTTCGGACAGGTTTATTTGTCTATAAATACCAGCCACTTTTCAGCAGTCTTGATGCATCAAAAACAGTCTGAAAAAATACATTTTATTGTCCAGATTTTGTTCCTTTGCATATATAATCTTCATTCTAATTTTAGAGAAAATTAAAGAGAGTATAGAATACAAGGTTCTAGTTCGCCGGACGAATTTGTTTGGAGTGTTACTACAAATTTGTGAAGATCATTGTATCCTGGGAGATAGACGCCATTAGACCGTAAGTACCGTAGCGGGGCGAATCTGTCTTAAGGACAGAGTGTCACACACTCGACTTGGTCTTTTATTTTTCATTCAGTTCGATAAAATAAATTCTGTAAGTTATTCATTTTATTTTGTTTGATTTAGTTTCAATTTATTTTATTTACATAGAAGATTGTTCCAACTAGGGGTGTTCGCGGATCGGTTTTGTGCAGTTTGCGGTTCGGTTTTGACCCGTCCGCATCTATGCGGTTTTGGAAAAAGTCAACTCGCAACAGCTCGCAGTGCGGTTTGCGGTTTGTGCGGATAGCGTTTGCAGATATGCGGGCGGTTGCGGGCGGTTTGTGGTTTACACTATTTTCTTTAAAAATTAATTTTTGAGTATTTTTTCCCATCGAATTTAGGCATCAGATTCATTTTATATATTTGTGATCATTTGACAACAATTTTCTGATGAGTTTATAAATAAAAATTGAATATCAATGCATTAAATGAAAGTACCCAAAACAAAGAGACCCTACACTAGCATTTTTGCCATGAAAAAATGTATATCAATGCATTAAAAGTTGTACTCAATTAGAATTGCCAGTTCAGTAATCAATAATCAAACTAGAAGTTCTATCAACTACCAGAAAGAAAATTTTATTAGGAAAAAGTGGATGAGTCACCAATGAAAATCATATAAGAAACCAAATGTAGGACTTGATAATTCTACGGCATTAAGAAAGTTGAGAAATACTTAAAAATAAGGATTCTAGTGTCATAGAGAACATAATGGTGCTCCTGTTAAAGTTACAAAGTTGATATATAAAAAATAATAATAATAATAATTAAAGTGTGGGCGGTTTTTGCGAGTTTGACCCGCGACCCGCCCGCAACCCGTAAATTTGTCATATTTCAAGCCGCATCTGTCCGCATTATGTTTGCGAAACTGTCCATTTATATACGGGTTGGACGAATTAGGCAGTTTGAGCGGTTCGGATAAACCGTTGCCCGCCCCTGGTTCCAACACTTCTACTTCTTCTAATTTTATTATTTTATTATTTTATTTTTTTGTGTCTCGGTTTAAATTTTACAAGAATTTATGGGAGTTGTTGACATATAAGGTTCAACACAAGTCTTTTCAATAATTTGAATAATATATTTTGAAAGATATTTTATGTATATAATTTATGAAAATATTAAGTTAATTTGATAATTATAATATTTTTATTTATTGTGTTTTGTCTCTACATAAATGGATGATTTTTTAAAATATCTTTATCTATTTAAATATATATATATATATATATATAATAGAAAATGAGTTGGACCCCCTCAAGGAGGCACCCTCTTTGATCCCCTCTCTTTCTGATTGGCCAGTTTTTCTTTTTTCTTTTTCTTTTTTTCCTTCTCCTCCAATCACCACCCGCCACGTGTGTGCGGGGGTGGTGGGGGTAGTGATTGGAGGGGGTCTCAATCACTTCCCACATTCATATATAACATAAATATAGTTTGTAACTTGGGATATCTACCAGTCTGTACTACTATTTGATCTTATCACCCATTATGTCCTAAATTAGAGTCTTATTATAATGCCCTCAAAATATAATACAAATAAACCATTCATAAGATCTATGAACATAATAAAATGATCTGCTTCATTTATCAGAGTTTCTATTATAAAAGGGAATTACATGTATTATACATTTATAAACATTCATTCTGAATCTACAGCATGTAATTCAAAGTAGCGGTAACAAATAAATGCCTTATGAACTTACATTTTTCCAAGATATTGCTTAGTTACAATAAAAGAAAGAGTCCTAGACTCTATACAAGTCAAGCCCTTGGCTTGAATAAACATTTAAGTACAAATATAACAAAAATGGAGCCATCAGCGTTCAATCCTCCCAAGCTATGACCTTGGAGGTGACATGTCACTAGTACCTAAAAATGATTTCCCAAATAGGGTGAGTCAAAACCCAGTAGAGATAAACTAACACAATATATGAAGTGTAATTAAGATATAAGTGTCAAATAAATGTTCAATTTACATAACCAATTTCCACTCCTTCCATAACCATTCAACATTAATATTTACATCTCAATACATTGTTATTCATTCATTTCAAATCAATTCATGAGTATAGTTCCTTGTTATCCAAACAACCCCAAATGAGACTACAACTCATTGGTTCACAATTTAATAACAACCATTGTTTAAACACTTCAATCTTCTTGCCATTTTACGGAATCTACATCCGAAGGAATCGACATCCATATATATATATATAAGATTTCGGGACTTTCACCCTGGACACTCCAGCCAACTTAATTTTACATGGAGTCCATCTCCTATCTCCTCTCAAACCCTTGAGTACATCCCTTATCTCTTCCCAAACAAAGATATATATACAATGCATTAAGAACATCATCATTTACAATGACCATCCATGACACATAATCAATAACTCAATCATACCGTTATATTCAATGACGTAAGTTAAGCGATAGGTTTCAATTCACCTAATCCACATGCAGTTTTTACAACAATCATAGCTATCCTCCACCGATAGCCCAAAACAGATATTTCTAAACAGATATACAATCTTTTAAACAGATAATTTATCAAATTTTTCATAGGTGAGTGATTTAAAAAATTCAACTACATCACTCACTCATACATCCTCCCAATTCCATACTTCTCATATCAATTTCATTATTTATACAAAACAATTTATTTAACTCAAATTAGGGCAAATCTTCCATTTTCCTCAAATTCAACCTTATAGTTAGATTCCACCATTTTAGCACTAGAGAAACTTCATACATAAGACCCCATATTCATTTTATAGATCAACATGGAAAACCCTTCTTTTAAACTTTGAACCCAAACCCTAGTTTATGCAAAATCACTCTCAAATCCCATCATCTATATATAACAACACATATCTAGGTTAAAAGTCATATTAAGGTGTAGAATATCCCTACCTCAAGAGTAGAAGCTCAAAGGAGATGAAAAAGAACTCCAAATGTGCACAAAACCAAGCTTTGTTCGGTTGGAAAGGAAGCCCACAAGATGCTCTACCTTTTTCTCAAAGGATGTAGGGTAGAGGTGCTTGGATCTTGGAGTATTTGTAGAGAGAGAGGGTGCCGGATTAGAGTTTCAAGAAGAATATATCTGAAAAGTGATGTAAAAAGTGCTTTTCACGATCTGATATACGCGCAGTCCACTCGAGCAGAGATGTGTACGCTCGAGCGTAAGAAACAACATTTTGTTCAGCTCGAGCGCAATAAAGGCCGCTAGAGCGCCAAGACACAACAACAATGCACTACTCGCTCGAGCGTATAATACACACTTCCAGTATTTTATAGACAACAGACAACCCGCTCGAGCGTAGGATACGCCGCTCGAGCGTGAAAAACACTCCTCTAGTACTTCTGCAGACGTGCCAAGTACTGGGAGTTTGCAACTTCCGCTCGAGTGCAAAAAGGCCCGCTTGAGCTGGAGGATCAAAATTCTAGGCAACAACAATCTAGACCAACTAACAACCAACCTGTTCCAAACACACTCAACATGTTTCAAAACTCAAATTCAAAGAGCTAAAGGAGGAAAACAAGACATAGACAACAATATACAACCACGGAACCCGAGTCCGGAATGCAACAAAGGTCAGGTCAATACCAGAATCGCTATACTTATTGTCTCATATATATGTTTTTTATTTTATTTTATCTTATACCCTTAAGTGTTTTATATTGTCCTAAATAATATTTTGTTCTCTCTCTCTCTCTCTCACAGAAAACTCTTCTCTTTCTCTACAGAATTTCATACTGCCACCGCCACTAACACCACACCACCACCGTCACCATGGTTGTTCACCCACTATGGCCACATTATCGACCATCGTCACCTTTGTGGACCACCGCTACAACCATTGTTCACCAATCATCTCCATCATCTTTCTCCGTTGCTGTCAACGTCATTTGCTTTAACCACCATCCTCATTATCCTTCCTCGCCATCGTTGTCCCTCGCCTTACACCACTATCCTCTTCTTCGACACCTTCTGTCTCCATATTTCTCATTTATCACCGATCTATTATTTTCAACGCCGATCTTCACCGGCGAGTTTAGATTTGGCCATTTTCAATGCCAATCTACTATCTTCGATGTCGATCAAATGTCACAGCCCTCGTCAACGTCAAGATGTAGCACTGACATGGTCGCTGGAGCTCCTATCTGTTGTTTATACTAGTGATAAATTTATCCATAAATTTATTGAATATTTCTATTTTTATATTAAACTTGATAAATTAGCAATGATAAATTTATCATTTGTAATGGTGATGGCTAGATTTTCTTTTTATTATTATTTTTTTATAAATAGTCAGCGATAAATTTATCACTGAATGTGTCCATGATAAATTTATTACTAAATTTGACTTTTGATTCTTTGTCTTGATCTGTGAATGTGAAAAATAATAAGAACTATTTTCTAGTAATGGCTCATTGTCTCTCTCCTTCATTCTCTTCATCATTTTTCTTCTCATTTTGTTTTGTTTCCACCAAATTTGAAGAGGTGGTGGTGGTGGTGGTGGTGGTGACGTAATGGAGATGAAAAATGGCCAAAAAAATATTGTCAGAAGTCGAAGGATGGTGGTAATGGCAAAGGTTGCTGGAGGTGATCATCAAAGGTCGTCGGAGGTTATTACCGACAGTCGGAAATGATCGACAATGGCTTGAAGGGGCAATGGCGGGTCATGATAGTAATGTGTGCTGAAAGTAGAGTCAAACATGTGGGCTCACAAGGGTAAAATGAGAAAATGGACTAAATTATTTTGGGTCTGAACTTCATGGGTATTAAGTCCGGTTCAAAGGACCAGCCGTAACTTTCCCTTGTAAATTTAATTAGACTAGGTCAGATGTTATCAAAAAAACAAAAAAAAACCTTCAATATAGGGGTGCACACCATAAATTCATCCAATTGTAGTTTTTACCACAAAATATTACGACTATCATCCTAAAGTGACCAAACATTTTTTTAAGGGTGTAAACCTTACCAGAATATAATATAATATAATATAATATTTATTTAGATTGTTGTTAGGTAAATTACAAATATATCTTTTGATATTTGCTTAAAATATAAATTTTTCTCTATGGTTGGAAAATTATAAATATCTCATTGCCATAATTTTTTATTTAACAGAATTAATTGAAAAAATAAATTTCCTATATGCTCTCATATACAATGATAAAATTACATAAATTATTAATTGAAATAAATTTATAACATTATTAAAAACTGTTAATTGACTTTGATAATTTATTAATAAAAAGGACCACTTATTATAAAATTAAAAATTTTAATGGATAAGATGTAGTTTTCAGAATTACAAGAAAAAAAAGAAAAAAAGAAAAAAAGAAAAAGTACTTTAAGCAAATTCTAGGTGATGTATTTGTAATTTATCCTTCTTATTATTCTTTTGAATATCTATATAACGTTAATGTACATATCTAAATCGAAATCTTCTGTGGATTCTTCTATTTTAGCAGAAGCAGAGCCGATTAGCTTCTTCTTTAAATAAGGAACAATACCATCAGCATCCCGAGGTCCTTGGTAATCTTCTGCGGATTCTTCTATTTCAGCAGCAGAGGCAGAGCCAATTTGCTTCTTTAAATAAGCAACAATTCCTTCAGCATCTCGAGTAGGTCCTTGGTAATCTTGAATACGGTTCTCTCCCATTCTGAAGATCTTAATTGTTGGGAAACTCAAAATCTTAAATTCTCTTGCAAGGTCCATGTTCTTCTCTTCACTGACATCAACTTTAGCCAGGGTGACTGGAGGATCATGACTACTCAGTACAGATGCAGCTTTCTCATACTGCAAAAATCAATATAGATAGATATACATTATACATTATTAGCCAATGATATATATATGTTACTATCAACAATATAACCAGCTTGATGAAATCTTATGTGAACCCCCTCTGAAATTGGATACTTTCATTACCTCTGGAGCAAGTTTTTGGCAGAAGCTACACCTGTAACAGAACATAAAAATAATAATAATAAACATACCAGATAAACAGGGATTGTGATTCCATAATAATAATAATAGGCTTAAGCTTTTAAGTGTGTATGAATTTCAAATAATGTATATTGGGTCTTAATATGACGTTTATTGACTTTAGAATTTCTCCCTACTGGATTGGATTAGTATTGTTGTGCGTTTATGGGCTCCCTAATTCCCCAACAGGACATACTCCCCAAAAACTGCAATTTGCATCTATATAACGAACCGCCTGGCCTCATGATTTTAATAAGGAAAGAAAAGCAAGAATAAAACAATCAAAAACAAGTCCAATCATGAGCAAGCACTGCACCGGAGTTGGTGAGTAACCAACAAAGCACCTCAATAAACAAGGACAACAAAACCCAAACAAAGACAAAACCTTTGTACAAGCCCAGGACAAAGCAGAGCTCAAAACAGAGTAGCAGACCCAGCAAATGACTTCCATTTGAATCCCATCCACCAATCAAGAAGACCCTCTAGCTAGATTTGGACAGTACTTGGAGGCTTTTAAAACTATTTTGTATGAATAAATATGTAAAATAAAGTATCGTTATAACATATAAATGAAAGATTAATTAGGTAAAATAAAATGCATGCCTTTTCCCATACTCTAACTAGTAAAAAATAAAAATCAGCATTGGAATTTCTCTAACCAGTAACTGCATCCATGAAAACACAATACAATTTAATAGCAACCAGAAAAAAAAAACGCTACTCGTAATCTCTAGCCAAAAGACATAAATCGAATTTGCATATTGAAAAGAAATCATATTATGATCCAAAAATAGGAGTGTCAAACGCATAAGAAGAGCACAAGCACATTCATGAACATCACCATGCAAAAAAACAAAAGACCTCTCTCAGTCAGCAATGAACCACTAATTGACACATACTTAAAATCCAAGCAAAGTTAGCAAGCAAAGTTAGCAACTATGAAAGCACCGACAATTTAAAATAAGTGCCGTAGCTGTATTGAACACCGTGAGAATATGCAGACATGTGGGAACAAGTATGGAACACTCCGGGAACACTACATGCCGAGTTATTTTTTTTCCATTTTCTTTAATGTTTTTGGTGAATTTTAAATGTTTATTATTTATTTCTTGGATTTAAATATTTAACAGATTATTCATAAAAAAATATATATAAACTGTAACTATTAATTTAAAAGTTTTTTTTTAAAATAAAAATATAGAATTAGAGTTAGTTTTTGTTAATATTGATTGTTTGTGAATGTAATATTAATATAGATAGCAAATAAAAATATATGAAAATATATTTTATTGTCGTGTCTCCGCTGTTTCCGTATTTTTATTTTTTTAAAATCGCCGTGTTCAATATCCTCATCCGCTTCTGCATCTGCATCTGTATCCACACTTAGGTTAGCAATAATGTTAACTATTCTCATTTTAAAGTCCTCAAAATAACCATAGAAGGGCCAAAATAAATAAATAAAATCATCAAAAAAAAAAATCTAAGACTGTACTTAGATCATGAATTTAAAAAGGAAAAGTAAAAAAAGCAGAGTTTCTAAATTCCCACAGAAATTTATAATTCAAATATGGTCTAAATGTAAATCATTTGGATGAGTGTATTTAAGTTTAAACTTTAAAAAATGGTTGCAAGGTTAATTATTGGAGGTAGATTTATAACTATGAAGTGGAGGATTAAATGCTTTTTTTTATTATGTTTTTTGTTGTTGGTTTTTTAGCCTTTAATTTTCTACTCAAACGGATGAAAAAATATAAGATTGGAAAAAATTGGAAAAAAGACCCAAAAAAAGGAAGGCAAAAAAATTTAACTCTTTTATGTTTTTTTTTAAAAAAAATCAAATTTTTTAACTTTTAAATTCGTCTACACTACAGAGACTGAAAAAAAAAAAAAATATACATATAATTTTGAGAAAAAAAAAAATTATAGTTTTATTTAGGGTAAATTACAAACACACCATAGAAATTTTACATTTTCAATTAAATTTGTTAAAGAAAAATCTAACAGGAGGTATTTGTAATTTTTCAAATTACAAGAATAATTTGTATTTTAAGTAAATCTCAGGGTATATTTGTAATTTATCGTTTTATTTAAATGTTCCCAATTAACTTTAATCCTCTGTTTGGTTGGGAAATTTGGGGAGAGATTTGAAAAAAATGTAAGAGAAAAAGTGGGTGAAATTAAATAAAATATAAGTATATTTTATTCACATCACACTTATCTTTTTCATTTTTCTTTTCAAATTTCTCCTCAAATCCCCGACCAAACACAACTTTAGAGAATTAATAAAAACAAAATTGAAATACATATACATACCCTGGAACGTAGAAGTGGACGACGATGAAGTCGTGGTTGCCAATAGTGTGGTAGAAGTTGGAGTGATCTAGATTCAGAACCAACTCCTTAGTTTCAGATCCAAACCACCCTGCAAATGACCAACCCATGATAGCCAAAACGAAGACCATGATCCATAACCTAGACTCCATTGCTTTCCTGCTAAGCTTTCTCTCTCTATAAACTCCTTTCCTCTCTCGCTATATCTCCTGGAGGAGCTTTGATTTTAAGGCAAAGTTTGGGAAGACTAAATAAGTGCACTTTTTGACTTTTTATGAAAAAGTGCACTTTTTGACTTTTTATGAAATATGGGTTGGATTTGGGTTGAGTTTGAAGTGATGTGTTAGAGATGTGATGTGACTTAAATAAGATGATGTGATTTAAATAGGATAGTGACTTTTTGACTTTTTAAATTTTTTTGAGGATGCCAAACTTGACTTAAATTTAGAGTGTGATTTTTCCGTGTTGACGAGAGAGAGAGAGAGTACGAGACTTTTCACCGTTAGTTGAGAGAGACAGCGATTATACTCGCTATGTGTATGGCTGATTATTCAGGATCACAAAATTACCCGATCTGACTATATTAGTTTAAATTTAATTTTAATAAAAAAAAAGTTTGAGAAAAAATTAGTAAGGTAAATAAGGTAAGAAAAATACTTAGTGGTCCGAATTTTTATGGTTTGAATCGTTTTAACACATTTGAACCATTCAAATCATAAATTTTCAAGCCACCAAATATTACTGATAAGCAAAATTGTCAAAAATTAAGATAAACTATAAAATTATGCCATTAAAATAATTAAATTTAAAGTTACGAATTTGCTCTCAAACCTAAAAAATTCCAACCCGTTATTCACGTCGAGTAATCTCATTTGTCATATTGTATCAGCTGTTATTGTAAACAAAAATTATATATCAATATTTTTCATAAAAATAATTGTATATTAATGAAAAATTTTGTCAACATTAATAATTAATGTTATAAAATTTTCAATTATAAAATCATATCATTAAATTTATCAACATTAATAATTGTATAATTAATGTTATAAATTTTTCAATCATTTCGTAATTATTTTCTTTTATTATAAAGATTCGAGTGTATGATTTTCTAGCACACAGAAGTGTAGCTAAATTTTTATTTTTAAATAATTGCCTCTTGAAACGACAATGATTTTTGGTCAACTTTGTTCCACTACCAGCGTTGATTTGGTGTTACCGATTTCGTTTTTTTTTTTTATTTTTTTATTTTTTTTAATGTGTATGGATTGTCAAATTTAAATATAACTTTATAAGAATTTGAGAGAGTGTTGACTCATTAAGTCTATTTCAATGATTTAAATTATATATTTTACAAAATGTTTTATGTATATTATTTATAAAAAAAATTAAATTGATATGATAATTATATTATTTATATTTTCAACTAAATAGATGGTTTATTTTTAAAAATATTTTAAAATATTATGATTTAGATTGATCTATTTTTTTTTTTATGAATGATATATATTGAGAATCCTACTAAATGAATGGTTTAGATAATTTAAAGGGAACCCATGATCTTTAAAATTCTCTCAAATTCAAATTTAAACGTAAGAGAAATTTAATATTTTTGTATTACATTTTGTAAATCAATGGGTTAGTGTAATGTTTTATCAAGTTTGAATTGGTGGTAAATGACAGGAGGCATAGTTTCACATCCAGTTAAAAAAATTATTTTATTTATTTGTTTTTAGTAAGTTCTAAAATAAAAGTTGTGTCAAATTTTTTGTTTTCAGCCGTTTAATGTAGAAAAATTTTAAAAGTAAAAGAATTAAAAAAATTTTAAAAAAAAATCGCAGAAGATAAAAATTAAAAAAAAAAAAACCAATAATATTACAAGTTGTGTGTTAATTTTTAATTTATCACAAATTCAATTTTATTAAACCCAACTCTACTGTCATGTAATTATGAATGAATTATATAACTTAAATTGTGAATTTTTAACATTTTTTTATCATATTCGATCAAAAAATTGTTTCAGGAAAAATGACAATAACTATACCAGAATCTTTTTGTAAAATGCTAATGTTATTAATGCCAAATAACAGAAAGAAAGTGCCAAACAATCAGGGGCAACCCTACACTTGCATGGGAGGGTTAAATTCAACCCACAAGTTTGAATTTTTTATATCAAATATATGAAACGTTATTTGTTCAAAACAGTTACAAGTATAATGAACCTCTTAATTAGACTTGAACCCCCTTCACTTGTTTCTGGTATTCAGCAAAAACAGTTTATATTTTTATAATATTATATACAGTGTGCATCCTTAAAAATGATATATGCTATCCACCCTACCACAATGTAGGTAATATAATCATCATGTTCCATAACAAAACACTACAAAATGCAATAATTTGTCAGCAAAATAGCCCATAACATTTCTTATTACAAATAGTTCATAATATTTACACCACACACATGACATATCATAACATTTAACACAATAGTTTGTAACTTTCATTATAAGGGTAACTCAGATCCAATTGAACATGGCAGGACAAGAGGTACCCTGAATTATTTAAAAAAAAAAAAAAACTTTCATTATAGGAATGCATACCATAAAGTATGTGAAACATTTCTTACCGCGTGCTACTTTTTCAAGGGTGCATGCACGCCTTAGATTTGTCCTACTATAGTATATTATTTGGTTACATTGTTATTATCCATTTTGTATATCATTTCAATGTACCTATCTTCTATATTGAAATCTTCTGTGGATTTTATTTCACCAGAAGCAGGGGACCTTTGCTTTATAAAATAAGCAACAAAAGCATCAGCATCTCGAGGTCCATAGTAATCTTGAGTATGGTTCCCTCCATTTCTCAAGATCTTAATTGTGGGGTAACCCTGAATCTTAAATTTACTTGCAATTCCCTTATTTTTTTCTTCACTGGCATCAACTTTTGCTAGGGTGATTCGAGGATCGTAGAGACTCAGTACAGATGCAGCTTTCTCATACTGCAAATCAATATTATAGATATATACATTATACATTGTTAGTGAATGAAGTATATGTAACCAAAGTTGATCAAATCTTATCTGAACCCTCTGAAATTAAATGCTTTCAAGATTACCTCAGGAGCAAGCTTCTTGCTCCAGTAGCACCTGTACCAGAACACCAATAATAAGAAGCATACCAGATGAACAGTCCATAATAGTATTCAATAAGCACTTCATGCAAATATAGTAATTGCATCCACGAAAACACAAACATTTTCATAGCAACCAGAAAAAGTTAATGTTTTGTACCATTTTTATGGCTTGCAAGTGTTTTCGTCACATTTGGTTTGGTTTGGTTTGGTTCGTTTTGTAAAAAAAAAAAAAAAAAAATAGAATTTTGTTTAAGAAAATGGAAACTGACTTGATGAAAATAAATATCAAAATAATACTTTTAAAAATTATTTCTATACTCTCAAAAGATAAAATTATTTAAAAATGGTACGTATTTTTTTTTTATTTCTTTTATCAAATTAATTTCTAGTTTTTCTAAAAAAACTGAGTCACTGGAATATCTCCAATCCTTCACATTTTCCATCAAATTTAAATTGCTTAAAAATTATCTCCAATTTTTTTTTTATCAATTGTTCATCAAATCAAGAGAATCAATTTTTTCATCAAATTGAAAACTCATTAAATCTTTTGTTAAATTTGAATTTGATGAAAATTTAAAAAGATGTAACAGTGAAGATGATCAAATTTGATGAAAAAGAGAAATTTGGAATAAGAGAACAAAAATTAAAAAGATTTTCATGAAAAATGATTCGAATAGTTCATATTAAATCAAAATTTTTACTCAAAATTAAAATCAAATTCGATGGAAAAATTGGTGAACAATTGGAGAGAGTCTAACAAAAGAACTACTCATAATCTCTAACAAAAAGACATAAATCCAATTTGGATATTGAAAAGAAATCATATTATGATCCAAAAACAGAAGTGTTATAACTGCATAAGAAGAGCAAAAGCACATTCATGAACATCACAATGCAAAAAAACATAAGACCTCAATGACCACACTAAAAATGACACTAACCTAAAATCCAAGCAAAATAAGCCACAATGTTACAACTGAAATCAAAATATAATCCATTTGGATGAGTGTATTTGAGTTTAAACTTGAAAAAATGGTAGCAAGGTTAACTAACTATCGGAGGTAGATTTATAATTTTGAAGTGGAGGATTAAATAAAGATAGAAGAGAGGTGTACTTAACTCTCCCTCAAGTGAGTTGAATTAGGAGACCAGTATTTCGTACTTTGCAAGGATTTAAAAAAAAAAAAAAAGTGCATAAAGAATCCATATTGTTACAAGAACACGAAGAGAATTAATGGAAGAAAATTGAATTACAAACCATGGAGCGTAAAAATCGACGACGATGAAGTCGTGCTTGGCAACAATCTCAAAGAAGTTGGAATGATCTAGAGTCAGAACGAACTCTTTCGACTGTGAGTCCTCGTTTTCAGAAGCAGATGCCCCTGCAAATGACGGAACGATGACAGACAAAACGAAGACGAAGGACCAGATCCATAACCTAGACGCCATTGCTTTGCTGCTAAGCTTTCTCTCTCTATAAGCCCCTAGGTTTTTACGTTTTATAGTTTTGATTTTTCTGATGATGATGAAAGAGTGTAGAGAGAGACAGCGGTAGGCATGCGGGAGACATTAAGGCCTCGTCTGGGAACAGGTTAATTTAGTAATTTTTTGGTTATTTGGATAAAAAAAGAGGTAAAAAAAATTTGTATATTTGGGATGATTTTTTGGCTAATTACGAAAAGATGTGCAAAAAGTAGAGAGAAAAGAGAATCTTTGACTTTTTGGTATGAGTGGTTGGCTTTTTGACTAATTTAGTAACTTTTTGGCTAATTAGCCAAAAAAGTAAGTCCCCAAACGGGGCCTAAGGGTGTATTTAGTTTGGTTTTGGGAGATAAATTTAAAAAAAAGAATTGGAAGAAGGGTTTAGAAATTTTTTTGATTTGTTTGATTGTATATTTTGAAAATAGTTTTGGAGTATGGGAGTTTAGGATGATTTGATATTTGAGCAATGATAGAGACCCCTTTTTTGGAGAACCCCCATAACCCCCATAGTGATCCACACCATTCATGATGTGGACCCCACACATATATGAGTGGGTCCTACACATCATGAATGGTGTGGATCACTATGGGGGTTGTGGGGGTCCTCTAAAAAGGAGGTCTCACTAATTTCCCTTGATATTTTGTTGTAATTGAGTAGATGTATGAGAGAAAAAATGATTGAGAAAGAGATATGAGAGAGAAAAAGTAATTGATTGATGTGTAGAAGAGAGAGAAAATGATTTTGGAACAAAATTTTGGAATTTTTTTCAAAAATTGTGTTTTGAGAATGAAACAAAACAAGGCCTAAGAATTTGTTTGGGATATGTTATATAAGTATAATTTTTAATTTTTTAGGTTATATCATTTTTTTAATATTTTTTTTTATAAAAAATAAAAAAATATATTTGTTTAAATCATTTCAAACAACCCTAAAAGCAAGTTTGAAAATATACGACAAATAGTCCAAAAAAAAAAAAAAAAAAAAGTATTATTTACATTTTTTTTTTTTCGTTTTTCTAGTAGAAAGTAAAATTAATTTTCAAAATCAGTTACCCTAATACTGTGCCTGTTTGGTGCAGCTTAAAAGCTGGTTATTTCAGCTTTCAGCTTAATTTAGGTCTCGTTTGGCAAGTAACTTTTGTAGCCAAAAAGTCAAAAAGTTACTAAAAAAACCAAAAAGTCAACAATCTATACCAAAAAGTCAAAGATTTTCTTTTCTCTCTACTTTTTGCACATCTTTTCGTAAAAAGCCAAAAAATCATCCCAAACATACTAGTTTTTTTAAGCTCATATTTTAGCCAAATAGCTAAAAAGTTACTAAATTAGTCTGTTCCCAAACGAGACCTTAAGCTATTTTGATGTGTTTGGCTTAGCTTATAACTTATAACTTATAGCTTATAGCTTATTGAAAGTCAGAAATCAGCTTATTCTTTGAGTGGGGCAAGAGATGCTTAATTTATAAGTCAGAAATCAGCTTATGTTCCTAGTTATAAGCTAGAAGCTGTTTAGGTATAAGCTATAAGCACTTCCCCACAGCTCTACCAAACAAGGTAACTGGCTAGGATAGTTTTTGATAAAGTTGAAAATTAAATCTCAAGTTTTTAAAATTGTTTGATAAAAAACTAAGTGCTAAATTAAGAATAAATTATTTGATGTGTAAAATAAAATTTAAAATTTGTCATTTTTAAATTATATATTGTACTTTTTATACTGTAATGATAGTGGTGGTAGTGGCCGAGTGGCATAGTGGTGGTGGTAGTGGTAGTGGTAGTTGTGGCGGTGGAGTGGTGGTGGTGGTAACGATGATAGTAATAGTAAAATGATGGTGATATTCATGACAATAATGATAATGGTAATGAAGGTAATCGTAGTGGTGGTGGTGGAGACAACATGATGGCGATAGCGATATCGGTGACATAGTGGTGATGGTAGTGAATCGTGATGGTGGTGGTAGTAGTAGTATTGGTCGTGACATGATGGTGGTGATTGTAATAGTGGTGGTGATGGTGGTGGTATAGTGGTAGTAGTGAAAATAGCATGATAATTGTGGTGGTGGTGATGGTGATGGTGATGGTGATAGCGATAGTGGAAGTGAATTTATAATAATATATATCGATGTTCATGTTTAATATTTATAAATTCAATTAAAATTAAATAAGTTTTATATGATTTAAAATTTTCTTAAGTTTTAACCTACATTTTAAAAGAAATTTAAATTTTTAAATGATAGCAATTATGATTATCAAATAGATTTAATTGATTATTACTTAATCAATTTAGTTTTAAATACCAAATCATCTTATCAAACATCTCTGATTATCCACGTGGAATAATATTATTTGTCAACTGTTATAGTAAATGATTTTTTAATACACACAAATAAAATATATATATATATTATTTCGACGGTGAAACGTATGAAACGAGAATGATCGCGAATGCCGAATTTGGCTTTTTGCCTGTTGATTGCAACGACGATGATTATTGGTTATGTAACGGTCAATCCACATCATCGTTCGATAGGAAAACGGTGTGTACTTTTTCAAAGGTGCATACTATATATATATATATTTTATTATAAAAATATGTAATTTAATAAAAAATTTAAAAAAAAAAATTGATGTAATAAAAAATTTTGTCATAAATTGATGTAATAAAAAATTTTCTAGTCATAAATTTTACAATATTAATCATAAAATTTTAAACATTTTATTACGTTAATTTATTGCGATATTACTCATTTTGTGATTTATATTATGAAATTTGTGATAAAATTACACATCTTTATAGTAGGGTATATATGGTATGCACTTTAGGATGCACAACATAAAATTACACATCTAATTATAAACTAGAGAGGTTACAATGTGCACTTAAGCATTGTGAAAGACGTTATATTTTTTGTAAAAAACATTATACATTTTGTGAGATGAAAGTTATAATTTTTGCGAATAAAGTCATGAATTTTGAAGTTATGATATGCACATAAAAATTATGTATAACTAAAGTTATATTTTTTTGTAAGAGAAAATATTTTGTGAGAAGTAAAAAGATATATTTTTTGTGAAAAAAAAATTATATATACATAATTTTTTTTTAACAGAAATTATACTTTTTTACGTAAGGTGCATTGAAAGTTAACTATACCAACTAATGTAATCATCCTCCACCATCTTAGTGTAATTATCTTGTCCAACTCATTCGAATCAAGATCCCCTTATTACATTTCCCCCTTGCATTTCCTATTTGCAGGTAAGGCTATGCAAAATACCGTCCAATCCGCTAAAACCGCACCGATCCACATCAATCCGCACCGTTCTAACTGCTAACCGCAGTTTAAACTTTAAAATTTATAATCCGCCAACCAAACTGCTCCGCTCCGCTATAGTTAATACAGATATATTTTTTAACCTCCAATGAAATATCAATGTAAAAATGAGTGTGTGAGATATTTAAGATATGAAATTTATTACAAATTAGTAGTTATATATATGAAACATATTATGTAAAATTACTTTGTGTTATATATCTAAAAAATATTATACAAATTAGTGTTATATATTATGCAAATGTATGATAATTAGTTACAATATTCTTCAATCCGCCAAAAACCGTCCAAACTGCATTTTGTCAATCCGCTAATCCGTCAACCTGCCATTTGGTTTGTAATTTTACTCTCAAACCGCACCGCGCACACCCCTACTTGCAGGGCCATTGGGCTTACTTTTAGGCCTAATTTTGATAATCTGAACCGTTCATATTTTAAGATTTGTTTAGTAAATCATACCTGTAAAAAATCAAGTTGATCGGATTTCAAAAAGCATGTGTTTGGAAAACTGTTTATTAAATTCTTTAAAAAATTTAGAATACAGCTCCACAGAAAACTCTTAGAATCTGAAACTAACAAAAAATCAATACAAACAACTCTAAAATAACCTGTTTACAGCCCGTTAGAGAGAATTCTAGAAAGCTCAAAAAGATTAAGCAGCGAGAGGAGGGGAATACAGGGGGAGGTAGAAATACAGAGTGAGAATATTTTACAGAGCAACAACATGAAAGTAGTTTAAAAACCCAAGTACTCCAATTCGGCCTTTATCTCATCCACTCAGCCAAAGAAAATGCACTTTAAACTCTAAGTATTAATCCTATGCTTGCTTGCCCTTGTTTACTTGCAAGTTATAATAACCGAACAAAAACCAAACAAAGAAAAGATAACCCTGCTCTTGAAATCATAGAGAATGTTAAGTTCTTTGTGATATTCACGTCTTTCATAATAAGTGAGAATATTTTACAGAGCAACAACATGAAAGTAGTTAAAAAACCCAAGTACTCCATTTCAGTTTAAAAAATTCTTAGAATCTAAAACCGACAGATTCTGTATAATAATTAGCAGTAAACTTGAGAAATCTAACCATATTTATTTTTTATTTTTTATTTTTTATTTTTATCAACAAAAGGAAAACTTTATTGATGACAACACATAAATTACAACAATAAAGGATTGGAGGAGCACAAAGCATCTTAGCAAACTAACCCAGCCACAAGGTTTGGTGAGAAACCAAACCCAACTAGAATACCCCTCAATGAATCAAACCCCATCTACCATCCTATGGGATCAACCAATGACAACATACCCCTTTCAACTATGCACTCCACCCAGCAACCACAACAGAAGACCCAAGATAGAGCAAACAATTCAACAATAGCAACAGCAACTCAAAGCCTAATAAACCACCAACAGCAGCACAGCAGCAAACAACTCAACAACAACAACAACAACTCAAAACCACCACACCAGCAGCAGCATAATCAAACAGAACAGAGCAAAAAAAACCTCAAAAACTAGAGCAAAAACCCCAGCAAAACAGCACACACATTCAGCAAAAATTACCAGAACTGAGAATGAAGACCCAAGACAACTCCTGAGTTATTAAAAATTGAAAACAACTCCATTAACTGAGAATGAAGCTCCACTGATATGAAGATTTCATCCAAATTGCCACTCACACTTTGAAACACATCACAAATCAGTAGAAAACACCAACACCTAGAAACAGCCAATACCAACAAAAAGATAGAGATGGGCGACAGAGAACAAAAATCTAACCATATTTATAACATCTATAAATACCCACAAACCTGAAATCCATGTATTAAACAAACAGAAAAAGCAATTTTGGCATAGAATCATAACCAGGAAACTGTAAATTATATACACACACACAAAAAAAACATGAAATTACTTTAAATCAATCACATACTTAAAATTCAATTCAAAACATGTAAATTCTAAAAACAAACTTCAAAATTCAAATAATTAAATAAACAAAACTTTATATACAATTGTGAAGTCTGTAATTACGATCTCCTTACTATGTATTCATGAAATGAAGGAGAAGAATAGAGAGAGAAGGGTACAAAATATCAAACCCAAATCACACCAATCAAACCCAATGTATATAACTTGAAGCGAATGTAAAATAAAGAACTGCAGCAAGCCGAAATTTGGGTAAAATACCTCTGTTCTTGAAGACGACAGTGGGGTTGGAACTGCAGCAAGCCAAATTGCAGCAAGGGAAATTAGTGAAAAAGAAAAACAAAGAGTGAAGGGGAGAGGTAGAAATCGAGTGAAAAGGCTCAATCTGACCTTGTGAGAGCAGCGTTGGTAGCGTGTCGATAATGACAGCGGGGTTTGAACTGCAACAAGCCAAATTGCAGTAAGGGAAATTAGTCAAAAAGAAAAACAGAGAGAGAACGGGAAAGGTAGAAATCGAGTGAAAGGCTCAATCTTACCTTGCGAGAGCAGCATGGTTAGCGAAGGGAGCCGAGTTCAAAAGGTTGTAAGGGAAGGAGGAGTAGCGTAGCGAAGAGGGAGGGTGGGTATCGAAGGGTTGGGTTTTTGTTGAAGAGAACGTGGCTGTGGTGATGAGCAGCAGTGGGCTATTTTGTGAGAACGTGAGAGACAATGTGACAGAGAACGTGGGAGATAGGGAGTTGAAGAGAACTTGCTCAGGCTCGCGTGGGATAGAGGGAGAGATGAACTCAAACGGGCGGGAACTAAATGTATATAGACCATTGATCTAAATGTATATGTACTTAGGATTCATCTTGACCGTTAAAACCAAATGTATCTCTGATACATTTTGGACACTTTCAAAAACCTTTCTCCTATATTATATAGATATTTTAGTACAAAAATATGTAATTTAATTATAAAATATATAATATTGTCATAAATTGATGTAATAAAAATTTTTGTTCTCAAGTCATAAATTTTTACAATATTAATCATAAAATTTTAAACATTTTATTATGTTAATTTATTGCGATATTACTCATTTTGTGATTTATATTATGAAATTTGTTATAAAATTACACATCTTTGTAGTAAGGTGTATATGGTATGCACCTTAGGATGCACAACATAAAATTACCCATCTAATTATAAACTAGAGAGGTTACAATGTGCACTTAAGCATTGTGAAAGATGTTATATTTTTTGTAAAAAAAATTATACATTTTGTGAGATGAAAATTATAATTTTTGTGAATAAAGTCATGAATTTTGAAGTTATGATATGCACATAAAAATCATGTATAACTAAAGTTATATTTTTTTGTAAGAGAAATTAAATATTTTGTGAGAAGCAAAAAGATATATTTTTTGTGAACAGAAATTATACTTTTTTACATAAGGTGCATATGAAAGTTAACTATACCAACTAATGTAATCATGCTCCACCATCTTAGTGTAATTGTCTTGTCCAACTCATTCTACTTACTGACACATATGCCTAGTTAGATAGAAAACATTAACATGGTAGACTTTGAGTAGTTTAATAGCTTTATTTGGCAATTTTTAATTTTAGTTAAAAAGTTAAGAAATTATTATAAATTATCACAATTTTATACATCATTTAGTAAAATGTCAAAAAATTATTAAAATATTTTTTTCTCAAACGACACTGACCAAAGTGATATGATATAACCGTTTTATTGAATTTTATTTTATTTTGATTGAGTTGGCGTGACTCTTATTTTAATAATTCAAACCATTCATTATGTAAAACTTTTTATGTATATTATTTATAAAAAAATTAAATTAATTTAATAATTATAATGTTTTTATTTTATAGTGTTTTCAATAGATGGTTCGTTTTTAAAAACATTTGTCTTGTAAGTATATAATTTTTATTGCAAAATCAACAAAGATGTTTTTATCAGTCATCTTGAAAGATATTTTTATGACGGGAATGGGTGGGAAAATATCTTTGCATAGTCCCCATCCCACCTCAGCCACCCGTAGTCCTAGTCCATTCTCTTCCAATCCAACAACCTAATCAACTAAAGCCGTAGCCATCAGAATCAACAAACCCCTCAAGATCGCAAACCCACACCCCTTCCCTCGCTATTGCCAAAATGTGCTCAATGCAAGTGTTACTTGTGCACGGTACAAGTATAACATGTGCATGAATGCAAGTTTGAACCATGTTAATTCTAAGTGCAAACTCTATTGGGTTGTACACGCTTGTCATGTACAGAAGTAGCAAGCTTAATCTCCAACCCACCTAAAAAAAATATGGCATTAAACACTAAGCACAAACTCCCACTCACTCAAAAAAGTAACAGAAAAGAAAGAAGTCATAATCACCCCCCAAAAATGCACCAAACAGTGCCTTAGCTTAAAGGTAGATAAACTCCATCCAGCCAGATTCCAATCCAGCATCCAAAGCTAAAAAGTTAATCAAAAGAAAGATAAAGGGAAAGGTTGCTGAAACTAGACATCAATGGTACATAAGTAATATATAACTCTAAAATGTAACTTTACAAGAAAGGTAACAAGGAAACAACTTCCTCTTTTTGTCACTATCAAAATTTTGGAGTTACAATTCACTACATATCTGTCTATACACCCACAAGATGAACAACCAATCTATCAACAGACACCAAATGACCTATCCAATCAATAAATAAATGAATTTCTGTACAAGTTCCTACCCATATCCATTCCATGGATGGAGGTGGGTAGACCATGCCGACTTTCATCCCCGCTGGACAATCGGGTCTTACAGTCAAGCTCCCTTCTTCCAGTCTTCGTGTGCACTCGAGGGGCAATCTCTATAACCTCTCTCTCTCTGATGTTTTACTACACAAACTACTCATCTACTTCCACCTTCCCCACTGTCATGAGCTTCTACGTCTTCCTATCGTTGCTCCTATATTGCCTAAAATTCACCTGTATGATTCTTATCTGCTTTCCTAAATTTACCCAAAAAAGGGTAGCTGATCTTATGGCTGCCCTGTTGGTTTCAAACTAAAACTGAAACAAACACAAGTTCATGTTTTCAGATTTACTTCCCACCTGTTTTTTGGCTCTGATTTTCAATCCTAACATGCTCGTAAGCTTTCAGCGCCTCTGAGGTGAAATTGCTCAACTCCTCGAAAATCGGAATCAAACCTCCTTGTAAACTACTAGAAGCGGCATTATGAACTAATTTAGCAGCCTCCTTGTGCCGTGCCTTCTCTTCCTCCAATCTCTTTCTCATTGAATCCAAATCCACCTTTAGATCATCCAGCGGTGAAACTCCATTTTCTGAAGGAACAAGTGAACCACTAGTTTTATCTGACATCGCATCTTGGCCTCGCTCCATTCTTCCTCTTTCCATGCGAAGCGTTTTTAGTCGTTTTTCAAAATCCTTTGACAGGTACTCTGCTTTGAGCCTCTGTTTTTGCTCCTCATCTTGTTTCTCCCATAACTGTAGCAAACTTGAAGCAAAGTTACGGATTGCATTAGGTGCTCCTATTTCTGAAATAGTTTCCATTGCTTGAAACCAATCATTACAAATTACGAAAATTGGAGGAGCTCCGATCCGGCCGGGGGAAAAAGGAACAATCCCATCGGGGGATTCTTCAGGTTCATGAACTAGGCACCTTAAAAGCCATCCATTTAAGGACTCAATAAAGGATTTCTGAGTCTTAATCCATTCACTAAAACGACTGAACCACGCACGAAGCTCCATTTCAAGTTCAATGGTGGCCCTCAAGTTTGAATCTCTTCGAGAATGAGTATTTGCTCTCAAGCTAGTTTTACTCTCCATGATGGCTTGGAACTGCTTCTGGTGGCACTTCAGCATGGTCTTCCACATTCTTCTCAATCTGTGGTAACAATAAGTTAACCATATCATGAATGAAAGCATGCATTCAGAATGCAAGGGATTACAAAAAAAATTAAATGCTTACTTAAAAGAAGAAACAAAGGTTCCCTATACTTAAAACAAGAAACAAAGGTTCCTATCTTCCCGCCAAAAGTTTACTCCATGCAAGAAATGTTAAAATAAAAGATAAGAACGAAAGAAAGAAAGAAAAAGGAAATGAATAAGTGAATTGCAAGCATTAAAACATCATTAACACTGGGTATCCCCCTACTTTTACTGTCAAGGCATGCAACCCCACATAATGATTTTCTTTTATAAAAAAAATTAAATTAAATTAAAAAACAATGAATTCTGAAACAATGAATCTGGAGATTCTTATTCAATCACATGAATCAATTTTTAAACCCGCCACATGCTTTGGACACTTAGGGGACACGATTGTCTATCGCTCAGACACATATAAAGCACATTACAAGTTTTAACAAAATAACTTTGGATTCAATAATAAAAGAAAACAATGTAGATTTACAATCTATTAATCCCTTCCTGAAACTTAAAAATTAGTGTTATATTGAATTTTTTTTTTTTCTAATCAATAAATGAAATATTCATGTGTGTAATATATAATAAATATAGAAAATATATCTTTTGCACATGTCTCCCATATGTTGTCCTTATTTTTTGAAATTGCAGCGTGTACGTGTTGTGTCTCATGTCCGTATCCAAGCTTCTTCACCCACTCAAAATTCCTGTCATCCAAACTAAACCTTCTATATGTCCAGTTTCTAAAAAATAAAATAAAAATGGCATTTGGGATTGATCATATCTCTTCGTTTGTATATGGCTAAGTTTTCGCACTTTGCAGGTACTTATTTGTATTTTTTTTACTTGTCAGACAACAAATATTGACATGCACCACAGATAACAAGAAATTACACTTCTGACTACATAAAAGTCTGCTCCATGTATAGTGGATATGTAGAGGAAGTATATCAAAAATTCAAAATAAAAAATTGAAACGATAAATCTAGACAAAGAGAAGTATGTGCATACCCATAAATTAATTCAGTGACTTGTGGCTGCAACTCCTCATCCCTTAACTTTTGTATTCTGCTTGATATAGTCTCAACAGCTTTAACGCAAACATTAAGTTTTGTCAGCAACTTCCTTACTGAAGCCCGAGTAGCATCAATCTTACTAGACTCAGCTCCCCGGTCATCCAAAACTTTCAGCCTCTTGCATTGCTTTTCATAGATAACCCGAAGTCTTTCTTCATCCTAAATATGAGGAAGCACTAAAACAATTTGAGCAGGATTGTATTGGAATGGCAGAAATAAGAAAAGTACAAATCCATGTTGGTTTTTTGTTTTTTTTTAAATGTTATCAAGGTAAATCTAAATATCTAGGTTTGCATTAGAAAAAACAAGGTCATGTCGTGGTTACATCTAAGGCAACTTTCAAACATTTGCCTTGTAACAACACAAATTCATGAGGATCCAAATTATTCAAATATTCTGGCCACGATGCTGTATAAACCCCAAACATAAATCCTGGTCACGGGTTTCTCGCTCTGGAAGAAAATAGGCCATGCAGTATACGGGTAGTACCCCTCTCTAGAGTTTACAAGCACATAAAGGTCGAAATTGTTCCTTTCAGTCTGTGCATTCCCCTTGTGTGATTAGGCTTTTCTCTTTCAATTAATTGGGTTTTGCCACAACCACCATATAGCGACCAACTCACCATCACAATATAAAAGGGAATTTTTTTTTTTTTTAAATATTGATAATTTAAATTTCAGCTTCTTGTACATACGAAACAACTTGATAAAATTCAGCATTTAAGTGCATGGCAAACAAATTTTCAGATTAAAAAATTCAGCATTCAGTTTTTTATATTTCAGTTTTATCAAACAGCACCCAACTATAGTTCTATCGTGACTGATGTTATGTGGATTATAATGTGTTGAAATAGAACTAATTAACAAATCAGAACAATCCAGACTGATTCAGTTTACAACAAACTTTTCATCTTATGAAAAAACTGGCCTTGATATTTAAGAACTCCCATTCCAAATATACAGTAAATAGCCTGCCAGTATCAACTTAACAAATTCCCATCTTCTTTTGAGATGAAGAAGTAACAGAAGAACAATCTACACGGAGCAGAAGATTATAACTATTGCACCTTATTGATGAATTGTTGATTCATCAGTTTCTTAAGGTATGCATACTATTACTAAAGAGAATTGTTCAATTTGTAACTTTTGAAACATGTATTAACAGTTTCACATAAAAGATCTGTACGAAAATTAGAGGGGATGGAAAATTATGAACTAAACTGTATCAGTGACTTGAGTATTTGACCATACCCATGAATATGCTTGGAAAATAAGTACATAGAGCAACCAATATCGATGACCCACAGTTGTTCAATGAAGAAATGATATGATGAAGAATTCGATAAAGCAAATACAAATCCCATGCTATATGGCGGTACTACGGAAAGGACCTTGATTAAAAAAAAAAGAAGGATGGGAGCAAAAGAATAAAGGGGAAAACATGAAAACCAGGGCGGCACATTCTCTCTCTCTCTCTCTCTCTCTCACACACACACACACACACACAAACTGTTTGCATAATCTGTGAAACGTCATCATTCTCTCTCTCTCTCACACACACGCACACACACACTGTTTGCATTATCTATGAAACGTCATCATTTTTGCTTCTCTATCAAGAAATAAAAAGATATCAATTAGTTATATTGATAAACGTAATTTTATATGTACATACATATATACAATTTAATTATACCCCTTTTTAAAATTATTCTATTTTAAATTAAACACTATGTGTGCATTGTAAAATATATCTACATATATATAATAAAATATTATATTAAATAAAGTAAATCTTAAAGTTCATGATTCATGATTCAATTTGCAATTTGACAACAATGTTCATGCCCATTAATTGGTAGCTACTTTCTTATCAATCTTAGTAATAATCATATTATATTCCTATACAAGTTGCATTATTCTCCCAGGAAAAGATGTAACTACTCAAAAGCAAACACAAAAATTATTATTGTAAACAGGTGAATACATTTTGAATTTGGCATATCAAGAGAAAACCACATACGTGCTCACAATTCTAACCTAAAGTATAAAATATAAATCAACTCATCATTACCTTAACTTCCTTGTATAGTTTCTTCTCCCACACATACAGCTTCTCCAGAGTAGATGAAAGGTTACAAGGCTTCATATTAGTGTTCTTCCCCAAATCCTCATAATAAGATTTTGCCAGTTTCATTGTCCTAAATGTATATCTTACTGATCGCCTGGCTGGAGGGTGTGAAGATGACAAGGAAGGTGCTACCATATATGCAATCCTGGATAAGATCACTGCAAAAGACACAAAAGTTCCAATAATTACCAAGGCTAATGTTTGTTTCTAGTGACAATATCATTATCTTTTCAGCCAAAGAACTTCAATTAGTTGAAACCAAGTGTTCCATGGGAGTAGATATTAATTTACTTAATGGGATACATTTAATTCAAGAAAGTTATCTTTTAATCTTTCAACCTGTTTTTTGGATGTACGATGCGCATGAAGTTTCAATTCTCTAGCGTTCTATTGACCAAAAACAAGTGCAATATTGATTATCAGAAATTTGTGAGGAGAAAATCGTTTAAGGTTTCCTTCTGAATTTCTTTAATTCTATTCTCTCTACTTTTCTATACGTCTTTTCATAAAAGCCAAAAAACCAGCTAAAATAACCAATTCCCAAATGAGGCCAAATCAGTGGTTGCACCATGGTTTAGAAAACAAGCTAACACAAGTAGGATCTGACAGATGCTTGCTCAAGATGACTAACATAAATAACAAACTTCAAGAACAAGAAATAAATAAGAGAAGGAAATGTCAGAAGAATGGCAATGGAAGATGCACAAAAAAGGTAACTTATGCAATAATCAATCTTGGGCATATGAATGTGTTTCACTATAGATGTTCATTCCACATCTGGAATAATATTTAATTTAAGCAAATTATCCATCTGCGACTAGACCAAAACAAGGAGCCACTTGACATTTGATTTGCGACACCAAACCCCCCTATGGTGGCATGTAAAGTGCAACCATTACATTTTCGTCTAATATAACAGCGCATAAAAGTCAAGTTCAATATATGTGGTTTTGGGTTGCTTCAAAGGTTTTAAAAAGCGGTGTTACGTAACGACTGGAGCGTAACCTATTTATAGATATAAACTGATAATGTAAAAACATTAAATGCAAATACAACAATCAAACTTCCATTGAATTCTTCAACCACCATGGCAGCCATTCTTGAACCCTTAATTTCAGCTTCTTGTTCCTACCTCCTAGATAGGCCAGTGAAATCAAGCTTACTCACAACAGGAGAGGGGTGTGGGCTGCTGTGGTGGGTAGGGGTAGAGATGGAATCAAAGAAATAGAACAAAATTTTTGGAATGTCTAACAATATTTTGGGGGTGCATTTAGAGGTTCCCGCATTTTTTACATATTTACGTTAAAATGACAATTATGCTTCTCAAAGTTTATTGCACTTTCTTCTTGCTTGCTTGCTCACCCTATTTGACCCAGCAGTACATCACCCTCCCTCCATCTTCGATGCACACTTCCTCAACCAATCACATTCTCACTCTCCTACCACTACCAGCAATTCATAGCACCACATACCACGTATTATGTTCTCTCTATACCAAAAACCTATCCCCTCTCTCTATCAATACCAAAACCCACCACTTATTATCTTCAGGTTACCTCGTTGCAAGAGAACTTGATCTTTGTACAAATGTTGATTGGTTGTCCTTTTACAGTTTAGCATTCAATTAGAAGTAAAACATATATGCACAGTCCATAATTTTAGTTTTATCATCTAGAAGAATGGGGATGGTAAGCAAATCTTCTGACTTTTGCAACTGGCCGTCTAAGAAACTTCATTTAGGTAAGTTCCATGTTCTAGTCTCTGTAGTTGACTACCTTCACAATAGAAATAATTTTAGCAAACTACCCTAAAAATGGACCAACAATTCCAAGCAAAAAAGCATTGAACAGTGACTCATAGACAAGACTTGACAAGTAATAAATACATAAAAACAGTGGTAAATTGGTAATGATAACAAAACAAGAAGAAAATTGTGAGACACAAAAGACACCACAAGGCAATTAATCAACTCAGCAATGAACAATGCATAAGAAAAACATCAGAGATCAAGGCAACAATAGATGAGATAATACCTTTATGTAAACTAAACCGAGGCTGATAAGGCACCTTGCCCGCCTCAAGCAACATAGCAACCTCCTTGCCAAAACTAGAAGCTGTTGCAAAGTCATCCCTGATTTCAGTAACAACTTCCTGAAGATCTCGCGTGCCATGAGCAGAAATTTTGGCCCTTAACTTGGGAGATTCAATTTTGTGCATTGACGCTGCATCTACCTCAAAAGTCACCCCCTTCTTCCTTTCAGACCCATCTTCGGTGCTTTTCACAGACCCATCTTCGGTGATTATTGATATGATACTATCGGGACTGCCTTTTTCCTCTTTCACATCAACTGAACGTGCTGCCTTGCTCTTTGGAGATGGTACTTTCCTTGAAGTCCCCTCATTATTTTGTGGAGGGATACCTCTTGTTGTGCCCTCACTACTACCATGTGATCGCACTGTCTTTGAACTTCCCTCACTGCTCTGTTTTTGTGATGGCACTGCCCTGGAAGTGCCCACCCCTGAATTTTTCTTTCTATCTTTATTCAAATTCTCCCCCTTCTGAAATTTTCTATAGGCTTCAGTCTCTGTTTCGTCTTCCAAATCAGGGATTCCTTCCCTCTCTCTCACTTCATTCGAATCAGGACTACTAGCAATTGACCCACCCCCATGTCTACTATAAGAATAATAGCCAGGATAACCACTATCATACCCATCAAAAGGGTTGAGAAAGTTCCACGCAGACACCTTTGGTGGCGAAGGAGGTGGAGGCGGACCAGCTGGAGTATTCTGTTGCTGATTCTGAGGCCCACCAGGTGGCGAACTCATTGGGAACCCAAAAAATCCACTATTCTCATATGGGTCAGATGAATATGAGTTCAAATATGAATATGATGTGTCTGGCTTAGTTGGATCATAAATTACAGACTGAACCTGGGGTGAAGATCTCTTCATATAATATGCATATGAAGTTGAAGTAGAATTCACTCCATATTGATCCCAAGCTGGTTTGGAGGGTGAGTTCATTACATATGAGCTCCAACTTGTTTGAGGAGGTGGCTCAGGTGGGTATCCTCCATACGGCCCCCAATCCGCTGTCTGAGGTGGCGGGTACACCCCGTATGGCCCCCAACCTGTTTGAGGCGTTGGTGAAGAATATGAAGGTCCTTCAACTTCAACACCTGGACTATCATGTATATGAATATGACCAGAATCAGAACCCAATTCTGAATCAGAACCTGAAGACAAATGCAAGTGCGAATCGCCCCCATCGCGATCCTGATCATAATCATCATCATCATCATCATCATCTGAAAGGTGAATATGTGAACCCGAACCAGAATGCGAAAGCGAGGTTGAAGACGATGAATTTTTATGATTACCACTCTTGTTTTTGTTCTTCTTGCTCTTCCCTTTACCCGAGGGTAATGTCAATACAGGGGAATCTGAGGGCGAAGCAATTACGAGCTCTTCATCGACGAATCGGCGAAGAGCGTCTCCGACGACTGTCAAGGACCGGAAGTAGTCTACGTGGGCGGCGGCGAGAGCGTAGCGGTGGTCCGCGGCTGCTCTGATCAACTCTTTTCTCTCTCTACAACGGATCACCAATGGAAATTCGTCCACTTTCGACCCTCCACAGCCCATATCAACCACCGCCGCCAAACAAAACCCTAATCCAAACCCTAACTTCACTCATCTCGAATCCTGTCCATACAAACACAGAACAAACAAAGGCATTGTGAATATGGAAATTCAAATATCTCAGAGAAAATAGCACTTCAAATCAAACAGAGAAAAAAAACATTCGCATACATGTGGGTATTGAAGTAATGGGTAAGTATGAAGTTGGGGGAAATTGAGAATTGAAAGGAATATGTATGGTAGCAGTGAAATCTGACCTTTGAAAATGAGGAAATTGACTTGTCACCGTCCATGCGAAGACATTTTGAATCGTTGAATGTGAAGGAGACCAAGACTATGGGTCTTGTATTTTTGTTTTCTGTGGTTTTTGGAAACAAAATTAGTGTTTTGAGATGTGTGGTGTTGGAGATCTGTAATTGTAAGGGAAAGAGAGAGAAGCTTCTGAGCTTTGAAGAAGAAGAAGAAGAAGAAGAGAATTTGAAGAGGAAAGCAAGTGGAACGCGGTTTTCATGACTACCACCGCCATTGATGATGATGAGCTTTCTCTCACCAACTGCTTTCTCTCTCTTAATTTCGCGGTATTTGTATTTGTAGGCTTGCTGCGCTGCTGTAGTCATTGTGGTGGTCATGTAAAGCAAGCATGGAAGAGTTGCATTGCAGGGGAGGATCTAAATTAAATTTTTTTTTTTTAAATTAAAAATTAAATGCATTCTTTTTATTTATTTCCACACTTATCATATGTCTATTATACTATTTATACTTTTTAAAAAAATATATTTTACATTTAAATATAAAAATTAATTTATTATGTTTACTTAAAATGTCTAATGTTAAAAATATGAACAATTTACTACATAATATGTTTTCTAAACATATACTAACGTTAATCATTGCACAACATTTTCCCTTTTTAAAAGCTCCCTTTTGAATTCAATCAAAAAAGCTTGTATGTTATTATTTTTTAAGATTTGAATCTGATATATTAATAGGACTTTTCTTAAGTGTGCAACTTACACCTTACACTTACGCCTTTCTGTTTGCTGTCCTGTTTTATGTTTACACCTTCCACTTACACCTTTTGTGTTGGTTGCATATGGTGTGCAACCTTAAGGGGTTGCACACCATAACAGGACTCATATTAAAAATAAAAAAAATGTAATTTCAAATACACAGAAGTGGTTCCTTATAATTATCAAAAATTTCATCATAAATCATAGAGTAATTTACCAATAAAAAAGATGAAGTTTCACTTAATAACTGCTTTTGATATTTTATGGAATACAATTTTATTTAATCACCTTGACTGCTTTTTTTTTTTAATAATTTTATTGAAGGAACAATTAGAGAGGACAGTTACCTTTATCCACAAATGTCATTTGAAAATACAAAAACATAATTAAGTATTAATTAAAGTTGGTGATACTTTAATGCTTAAATGAGAGGGCTGTAATTAGGGTTAAAATTTCATTAACTCAAAAATAAATAAATAAATAATAATTGACAGAAGTGTGAAAAATTAACTTTTGATTATGTGTTTATCATTGCTTCCATTGCTTGAAATATATTGATGTCTTCCTCTCCAAGCTAGTATATAATTCAACTTGAGAGAAAAGTACTAATGTAATATGTGATTTATCTAATATTCCATTCTCATTGTTTTTCTCTATCTTTCTATAGAAATGATATATTCCTCTAATTTAAGAGTTCTAAAATAACACTAATGGTATGAAAAATTTTTAAAAAAAATAAAAAAATTTAAGACCAAAATATCACATTACATGAGACCCACACACCAATTAAAACTATTAAAACTCTTAATTTAGAGCTCCCGCTCTTTTTTTTCATCTTGCTATCTTATTCTAGATTTATTGGCATGATTGGTAGACTTTTTGTTGTTCAGTTCTCACATGTTAACATGTGAAATGAAAGAAAATTCTGACACAAAAGAAATGTCAAAATAAATTATAAATTTGATACATCAAATTTAAAAATTAACTATAAAACATATATCCGCAAATATATAACAAATTTGTAAACCCAAATATAAATACAGAAATGCCTTAGACCCTCAGTGGGGGTGACCCTCACCACCCCCACTATTTTTTGATTGGCTTAGAATATTTTTTTTTTTAGTCTTGCTGTGAGAGCCCCCACGTGGAGGTGGGGATGCTGGGCGTCACCCCCACTGGGGGTCCCCAGCACGCTTGATATAAATATGAGAAACAAAGACACACATAATCTTAGAGATTTAAACCTTATGTGATTTATCTAATATTCCTTTCCCATTGTTTTTCTATCTTATTCTAGATTTATTAATATTTATCTAATATTCCTTTCCCATGGTTTTTCTCTATCTTTATATCTTATTCTATTCTAGATTTTTTTTTTTTATTCAAATTCTATTCTGGATTTATTAACATGATTGATAGACTTTTTGTTGTTCATTTCTCACATGTTAACATGTGAAATGAAAGAAAATTCTGACACAAAAGAAATGTCAAAGTAAATTATAAATTTGATACATCAAATTAAAAAATTAACTATAAAAACATATATTCGCAATTTAACAAACTTGTAAATCCAACATATAAATATGAGAAACAAAGACACACATAATTTTAGAGATTTAAACCTTGGGCTCCTAATAAAACACAAAGGGTGTGTTTGTTTGGACGGACTGGATAAGAGAGGATTGTAATCCATCGGATTGTTAGTCCCGGGATACATTGTCCCGGGACTATTTGGTTGGATTGGATTTGTATCCTATGTTTGTTTAGTCATGGGATTAGATGTCTGGATTGGAATATTTTTAGTAAATCTAATGTTTGGTTAGATGGACTGGATAAGAATAAATGTTCAAAATACTATTTTACCCTTATAATCTATAATTTATAATTTAACAACACTAAAAAAGTTTAATTTATAAGGCCACAATTTTTAATTTATTATTTTCAATTAAATTAAATTAATAATTAATAATTTATATTTTTATTTAATATATAATTTTAAATAACGACAATAAAAAAATAATTTTATTTAATATATAAATTAAATTTTCAACAACACTAAAAAAATTTAATTTACAAGGCCATAATTTATAATTTATTATTTTTAAATAAATTTAATTTATAATTTATATTTTTTATTTAATATATAATTTTAAATTAACAATACTAAAAAAAAATTTATTTAATATGTAAATTTAATTTTTTAACAACACTAAAAAAATTTAATTTATAAGGCCATAATTTATAATTTATTATTTTTAATTAAATTTAATTTATAATTTATAATTTATAATTTATAATTTAAATTTTTTATTTAATATATAGTTTTAAATTAACAACACTAAAAAAATAATTTATAAATGTCCAAAAGACTATTTTACCCTTTTCTAATTGTTTACTAAGTAATAGTATGGAGGGTAAAATAGACATTTCACAAAATAATTCTATGGGATACCAATACCATGGTTTCTATCCCACACCCCCTATGGGATAGAATAGTCCCGCATTTGTGGGACTAATAGTCTGGGAGGACTATTAGTCTGGAGCAAAATTTTTCAAACAAATAATGGACTATTAGTCCGGTGGGACTAATAGTCCAATCCCACACCCTTATCCCTCAAAACAAACATGCTTATGCCAATTCAATCCATTGTTTGCAGTTCAATTCTTTTTATAATTAAATATGTTCTATATCTTGACTCAAAAGAGAAAAGGAAATGTATTCAATGAGATATTTATTTTGAGGGGAAGGAAGGTGGTTGTATAATGAAAGAGATGTAGATAAAAGGTAGCTGGTTAAGTTGGGAGTTTGATTGCTAGATTTGATGGGCCAATGGCAAGATTACATTAAATTATTTATAATGAGTTGGGCTAATTCGGACCAACCACTTGTCCTCATGGGCAGGCCACGTGAAATACCAAAAAGTATTAACTTAACTCAACAGCCCAGGCAAGGCTGACACCCTCAAGCCCCACCTCACCTATTAATTTAAAATATATATATATATATATGTATTAAAAATTTACAAATCACTTGTGATAAAAGAGTTAAGTCTATGATTAAATTTATAACAAATTAAAAACTAACATATAACTCGGCATGGTATGTTATTATAAGTACAATTGCAGGCCTCAAATTTTTTTCTTAATTTAATGGATAAGTGATTAAATATTAAGAAAAATTGTTGAGAAATTCATTTATAAGGGAGCGTATGGTATTAAGTTCAAGGTTTACTTTGTTTTAATTATAAGGATATGATTAATAAAATTGTTTAATAAGAAGAATAAATTATTGTTTTGAAGAATTTTTTTTTTCATTTTTGCTCACTGTCGTTGGACTGTCGCTGGTTACTGGAAAAGTCTCCGAAGATGATGGATGACCAACTGGTGATAATATAGACAAATATGTAAATTAGGTGAACAGATAAGTAATACATGAACATATAGTTAGATAGATAAGAGACATTCACTACAACATTTTCTTAGTTTAGTAATATTTGAAAGTGTCACAAAATTATTATTATTATTATTATTTTTTAAATAGTAGACAAATAAATAAATAGGTAAGAATAATATAATCTTTCAAATTATTATTATTTTTATAATCTCGAAAGATTAGAGCTTGAAGGATTGCCCCCAAATTTTCAAAATTGAATTTATGATATGAGTGCCATATTATATGAATTTAAATATTATAGGAACACAATGTATTATGTTTAACTTTGTAAAGTTTACTTACATCTATATTTTTTCGGCAACACCACAAACCTAAAATTATTTGTTCAGAATTTATCCAAAAATGAGAATTAATGGTTTAAATTTATTTCACTCACGGACTCTACGCTTCATCAATCTCCACCACACATGTCCATTCGTAGTCAATTTTGAGTTCCCAGATTCTAGGTTCCTAACTTTTTTTGACATTTTTTTTCCAAATATTAAGGAGGTTGGGTCATTTACTCTAAATGAAATTACTTACTTTTTATTAGTCAAAGAATTTATTTTTAAAATGAAAAATTAATTTTGAGTCTTAATAATTTATATGTAGAAAATTTTAACAATTGAAAGTCAAATACAAACAAATTTACTAATGGTTGATGAAAATTATTGTCTGTTGGAACAATTTTCTGTGTAAAATAAGTAATGAAACAAATCAAACAAATAAAATAAATTACTTATTGAATTTATTTTACCGAATCGAATGAATAATCAAAAGATCAAGTCGAGTGTGTAATACTCTATCCTTAAGACAGATTCGCCCCGCTACGGTACTAACGGACAAATGGCGTCTATCTCCCAAGATACAATGATCTTCACAAATTGTAGAAGCACTCCAAACAATTTGTATGGCGAACCAAACATGTGTTCTTACACTCTCTTAATTTTTCCTAAAATAATATGAAGAATAAGTTGATGCAAGAGAGCAAAAACCGGACAACAATTTTTTCCATTTTTAGACTGCTGGAAATGACTAGTACATATAGGTAAAAATTGACAGATCCGAACAGGTGTTATTTTCAAACTGGAACAGATTGGTTTTGAACCAACAGGTGTATTATTGTTTGAACAGATAACTGCTAGGTAGTTTTTATCTGTTGGAAACTACAGCAGTTAAAAACTTGTCTGGGACGTTTTGAATCTGTCCGGGTTCCAACAGATCTGAAAAACTGTTTGGAAAAATTGGATTGGAAGAGGTAACATTGGACAGGAAATTAAATTCAAGTTTGAATTAATTTCGTTAAAAATTTTGGAAAAAATTGATATTAGAACCGACCACACTTGCGCCTGGACAGACGGTGGCAGCGCGCTCGCGATGGTTTGAGCCAAGATTCCATTTGTCCATAGCTCCTCTCTTCTACAAACTTGGGGTGCCTCTTGGGGCCCAACCCAAGTGTTGCCACCTAAAACTTATATACACACATAAATTCTCTTAAGTTTCCAATGTGAGACAAGCCTTACAAGGAAACCCACATTTAGACCTGGTTTGGCATGTTTAAAAAAAACTAACAAGTCAAAAAGTCACTATCCTATTTAAGTCACATCATCTTATTTAAGTCACATCACCTCTCTAATACATCACTTCAAACCCAACTCAAACCCAACTCATATTTCATAAAAAGTCAAAAAATGTACTTATTTAGAACATCCCAAACAACCCCTTAATTCTTGAATTGTCCATTCCACGAACCCGAAAACGATGTCAAATTCTCATTCACTAAAAAAAGGTTTTGACGAACCGTCTTCACCGTGTGACTTGCCATGAGACAAAAAACACGTCACCTCTTTGGACCCACCTCAACAGACTTGTGGACCTCACTCAATTTTGGGCTCAAAGTTGGTCCAAAATAAGCCTATAAAAACCAATTTTCCAACATTGTCACTGTGTGATTCTATGTAAAATAGGCTCATAAAATCAATTTCTTTAAAAGTTAAAAAAAATGTGTATTTTTAATCTGAAATAAAATTCTCATTTGTATTAATCAAATTTATCAAAAATCATGAATTTCACTTGTATCAATATATATATATTTTGTAAAAAAAATAAAAAATAAAAAAAAATGGAAAATTCTATAATGTACAAATTATAACTTGGTTATAACTCATGATATATTATTTTGGTTATTAATCGAAAAGATTTTTACTAATTTCTTATATTTTTGATTATGTCTAAAGTGGTGAATCGAGTTTTTAATTATACTTCAAGTGATATTTAATATGATCTATTATAATATTTTTATATGACAATATTTAAGTATTTTATTACACAAAAAAGTGCTTGAGGTGGGTTGACTCAAAGGTAGGATTTATACTTATATCA
This sequence comes from Camellia granthamiana, assembly GCA_036172215.1. Lineage (NCBI taxonomy): Eukaryota > Viridiplantae > Streptophyta > Magnoliopsida > Ericales > Theaceae > Camellia > Camellia granthamiana. Next base: position 54,085,150 of record CM069910.1, read on the forward strand.
GTAAGATCGTAAGAGTCATTCACTTTGATGCATAAAAAATTATAAATTCAAATCATAAATAATGTCTTCAAAGGGAATCAGACACAAAATCTCTATAACCTTAATAATTTCAGTTCTCAAAGGGGTTCTGATTAATTATGAAAGACATCATAATAATCACAAAATTTTTATTCGAGCCAAATTATTTTTACAAATCTTTTCTGGCAGAGCTCATGAAGGTGCATTATCAGTAATACTATAAATTCAAAATTTTTATTTAAAAATTATTCAAGAAACATCAATAGGTTCATTAATTATACACAAAATCATTTTCGATAAATTATTATTCTTTAATAATACTCCACATTATTTATATTTGATATTTGTCATTTATCTTTTGAAAACTTAATAAAAAAAAGTATTGAGTTCCATTATTTTAATCATCAATATCAAATTGGACACTACACGTGTAAGTAAATCACTTCTAAAAATATAATGTCTGACATAAAATCACAATAGAGTTAACTTTATTTAATGTGATAATATTTTACGATATGTGCTACAAAAGAATAATAATAATTTTAATTTAAAATATTTATTTTAACAATCTTAGACTTATTGTTCTATAAAAATATTATTTGAATACTTATATATAATAAGTTTAGTTAAATTATTTGTTTATTTTGATAATTTTAATTCTATTGTGCTATAAAAGTGTAATTATAATATAATGATTTTATATTATATATAGTAAATTATAAGATAGTAAAATAAACAATCATTTTGATATTAAAAATAATAGTTAAATTAGGAAACGAATTAATAATATAAAACTAAAAGTGATTCTAATTATTTAATTTAATTTTTATTTTTATATTTATTTAAAAACAAAAATATGTAGAAATAGAACTACACAAAATTTATTTAAAAGATTAAATATAAATATGTTATTATTGGATTAAGAAGAAAATACATAAATTAAATATGTAGAGTATTGATTTTTTTTTCTTTAATATTATTTTTGAATTATTCATATATATTGTATATAGGTATATAAAATTTAAATTAAATATAAATATTTTTTAATAAATAATTTCATGTTAAATATAAATTAATATTAAGACATCAATAAGATAGACAAAAAAAATATATATATATATATAAAAAAATTAATTCGATCTGTGCGATGCACATAATTATATACATTTTATCTTATTTATTTATTTATTTATTTGTATATCAAGATAATTTTTTTTTTCAAATATCATAATAATTAAATTAAAATATCAACTATATAAAAGAAATTTAACAGCGACAAAACTAAATACACGATGAAAAATATATGAAAAATAAGTATTTCTCAAATAGAGTCTATATAAAATTAGTTATTATTATTGAAATTGAGTTTGTGTAAACCTTTATATATAAATGGAAAAAAAACTTACTGATGTGATTTTTTTAAAAAAAATAAAGGAAAAATATTATTTTTATGTCTATATTTAAGAATGATAATACCCATCCAACCTATATATGACAAATTTCTATTAAAAAAAAAGGAAAAAAGAAGAAGAAGAATGAATCACTTATTGCAAAACATATACGGTGCATATATTTATTTGCATATAGTTTATTTGTTGTCTAACATGTGGTCTTTTTAGAATGATGATTTATTGGTTTTAATTAATAATAAGCATAAAAGATATAAACTACGAGTCGTACACTCATATTAAATTTGATTTTATATCTATACATATTTTTATATTTGTAGTGTATAAAATAATAAAGGATAAATTACGAATACACTTCCTAAAATTTGCTTAAAATACAGATGGTCTCTTTTGATTTAGAAAATTACAAATAACTCATTGTTAGAATTTTTATTTAATAGAATTATGCAAAAAAATAAAATTCATAATTGCTCTCCTATATAATAATAAAATTACCTAAATTATTAATTGAAACGTATTTCTAATATCATTAAAAACTGTTAATTGATTTGATGATTTATTAATAAAATGGAAGATTTGTTATGAAATTAGAAATCTCATAGGTAGAATATAATTTTTAAAATCATAGGAAGCGATTCATATTTTAATTAAATATCAAAAAAATATATTTATAATTTACCTAATAATGTAAGTAATGGAGATCCTTTTAGTTGCAACAAACAAACAATAAATCAAGTTAAAAATGAGAACCCTATGCGGAGAAAGGTATACGCACTCAAAGTTTATTTTGGCAATTATGAAAAAAGTTAATTTATTGACTTATTTATTTATTTAATTTACATCACTTTTTTATTTTTATTTTTTTAAACTAATAAATTAAGAAAAAAAAAACACATTCTAAAATGGGCCCTAATCATTGCACTCTCATGCACACCATGAGCATATAGAGAGAGTGATGTACAAATTTTTGAGGACCATTTTGATATTATTTAAGAAGCACATAACCACATGCAATGTGGATGTGGTGGTTGAACTTTCATTATCTGTAAGTCAGAAGGCTGTTAAAGCTTATATAGATCTCACCATCTACACCTTTTAGATCTCTCCTCCCGTTAAAAAAAGGGTAGTTGTTCACCTAATCTAAATGGAAGTTGGACCATGGCAGAGAAAAAATTGCATGTGAATCGATCATACACAATCATTTATATAGCAAAGAAATTGCTATAATTAAAGAGATCAGTTTTTTAGCTAAAATTAAAAGTTACCAAATGAGATCAGTTTCATTTTAATTAGTATTATTTTAAATTGAATAGTTTAATTCCCACACTTTAAGTTTATTCAATTTGATTATTTCGTTCAAATTGAAAGTTATAATTAATGATTTTGAGATACTTGTCAGTCTTTTAAAGTGTATATGCAGACAAAAGTTAACCAAAATTCGAATGAAAATACCAAATTAAAAATGGACTTAAAGTATAGAGATTACATTATTCAAATTAATAAAATAAAAAAAACCAAAATAAAATTTAAATCAAAATATCAGCAACACTTTCAAATCAAAACCTACGCCAAACGACTCAAAGAATTAGTCTATACTTGGAATTCAAATTATTATTGTAGTAGCATTGGAACTATATGCACGGGAATTGAAAAAAAATAAAAAATAAAAAAAAAATTAAAAAAAAAGTTTAACATCTATTTAGTATTCTTTTTTACATAATTAATGAATGCGGAGAATAACATATCTTCATATATTATTTTTAAAATTTAACATTTTAAGTACGTACATTTACACATAATACACGGCTATATTTATAATACACCATATTAAAAGTATATGATTGAGAGTAAGATAATAGATCATTGACTTAAAATAAAATCCAATAAAAATGTAAAAATAATTATTAATGAAAAAATTGATCAGCTTGTTTGAGGGGGAGATTTTTGAGGTGATGATGTTGTTACTTGATAGCATGAAGTTCTTTTCAAATTTTCATATTGTCATATGTTTCGTGCTGTCATGTACTCTTGTGTTGTTTTTCAGATTATGACCCCTTGAGAAGGTTGTCTTGGTTGGTTGTAATGGGTTAGGGTGATTAGGATTCTCTTTATTAGATGTGTTTTGCCACGGAATTATCAAAGGAGGAGATTATTAGGTTTTTTGTAATTGGCAATCCCCTTAGACAAAAACACCATTCAGTTGTAATTTTTTTTCATTATTATTATTATTTTTTTGTATCTATAAGTTTATGAGAGTGTAGATCCGAATCCAACCCAAGTTGTACCTGAGTAGAGGAGTTTGTGCTAATATTTCGTATCATGATTTGAGCAATCTTTGTTTGCCTTTTCGGTGACTAAGTATGGGGTCAAAGTTGATGAACTGCTCGAGCAGTCTTTCGTGCACTCGAGTAGTGAAATAGTTCATTAAGTATCTTAGATTGTGTTCTGAATTTCTAAAAAACATGTTTTACCGCTCAAGCAGTAGATGTTGTGCTCGAGTAGTCTTCACAGCTCTGTTTCGTATAAAGTGCGTCGTTTACTTGTTTTAGGAAAAAAAAAAAAAAACCGTCCAGATTCTCAAAAAATGAGTAAAAAACAAAGTTTTCTATATCGGAGGGTATATTTATGTATGAATTTTGTTGATGTATAGAAGGTGGTCGATTGATCAACGAACTACATATTGACAAACATCAAGGGTTGTTTTTTGTTCTTGCATTCACAAAAAGAGAGAGGTGTTCATCGGTGGATTTCAGGAAACTTGGGCCTAACGTTATGGTAGATTTCGGAGTGGCTAATCGTTGTGGATTCGACATTGGCGTTGTGGATTCAATGTTGGACAAATAATTCCGAGATGAAGACGGTGGTGAAAGAGACACATTGGGTTTGATTCAATTCGAGCGTCGATTCGCTAGGTAATTAAGGGGTTCTCATGTGTAGTTCTTGTTAGAAAAATAGTACCAAACTATATGAAAAATATAATTTAAAATTATGCAAATGATTTTTGGGCAAAACCAAAAACTGAAATAAATCGACATAATAACTGACAAAACTTACAGTAATAGATAAAACCTGATCGAGTCGAGTGTGTGACACTCTTTCCTTAAGACAGATTCGTCCTCCCACCGGTGCTTAAGATTCAATGGACGTCTATCTCCAAGGATACAACGATCAATGTCTTGCACTAGCAACACTACTATTGCAAGTCTAGCGAACTTCGCTGTACATGTACTCTCTTTATAGGAAAATTAGACTTAGGAAATATGAAGAATAAATGCAAAGTGAAGAAGAAAAGATGAATTCTCTATCCAAATTGAAGTGAGGGGGATGGAATTTATAGAATCCTCCATGACTCTTTAGAAAGGTTGTCGCCCTTCAAAAGGACACATCCTTCCATATCAAGAGACACAACTATTGGAGTAAATTTAATTCAAATTTTCCAACAATCCCCCACATAAATGAAATTTACGGAAAGGACATGCAACAATATGCAGACAAAGAGAGAGTACATTAAGGAAATACCCTGCATCGGGATAGGTAGCTTTTGGCTTTAAACCTTCCCTAGTGAAAGCCTGTCGGACTTATTAGCTAATCAGTGGACATAATGCCTTGAACTGTTCAGCCGTTTGTGTAAGCCAAGACAATAGAATTCACACAGAGTATCTCTAGACACAGTTTAATTCTCACGGTTGTGCCTGTTTTGGCCTTAGGCATCTCCTGGTGTTTTATGAGTACTTTAGAGAATTTTGCCTTATCAATTCTCATAGAAGCGGCCTCTTCACACTCATATAGGTGATTTTTATTTTGAGTCTCTTAAATACTCCTCTTGAAAGATATTTGACTAGGATTTTCATGATATACGTGATCATTAAAAGCATAGCTTACCCTAAGTTCCCTGCACACAACACATGTTGCAGATATCACTCTCATCATATGAATGGATATGAGTTAGACTCCTTTAGTGATTTCTAGCGAGCCACACATAACTTAGTTGTCCCTTTAAACTTAGTTCTTGGGATCTCCAGTCATCTAAGTAGGGTTACCACTATGATGACTCTGATGTAATAGGCTTTAATCACATTACCCTCGATGAACTTTCCCTCATTTGCTCTCTGGTCAAACATTTTGTTTAGTGGCCGCTATTGTTCATTTGACCTTCTCAATTAATATCATTAGTGAATCCATTATATTATCCTTAGACAATATTTACAATTGAAAGCAAATGTCCTATGGTATTAAGTCTTTAATTACATCGAGACTTACCGTTACTCTATGTCACTCTCATTTTCAAATTTAAATAATAAACGTAGAGGTGTTCCTTAGGAGTTAATGAAATAATTTTTGCTTCTACTCCAACTTTGTCTTATAGAAAGAATTGAGATTCTTTGTGGACCTATTATCGGAACTGTTACTTTGGTAAAATCCTCCAAACACCCCCACATTTTAAGTACTTTAAGAAAAATTAATTTTCTTATTAAGATATTACCATACAAAAATATCAATACACCCCCACAATTCTGATATAAATCAGAATATAACATTCATTACTTATTGACTATGATGTACTTTGAAAAATCAAATTCTGAAGAGACATAATGAATTCTAGAATAATTATGACTACCACAAGTCACAATTAATGCTTTGATAAAATCATATCCTTATAAAATTTTTCCCAATAACCAAACAATTCAAAAATCTCATTTAATTGTATAATTCTTTAAAATGCATTCAAGGAAAAATACTTGTACAATGAATTTTAAGAAAAAGTACTTGTACATCCAAATTAAGATTTAAACTCTTAAATTTGAATACTTCTTGTTCGAGTTTCTATGAATAACATGTCATAAATCATAATTAGCAGTCAGTTTTGCTTTTTTCCTCCACATTTATGATAATACATAAATTAACACAAATATCATGATTCAATGCTGAACTATTGACACTGTCACAAATAATAACTCATTTTTGATAAAAGAAAATTAAATTATCTCTCTTAATTCAAGAGATAAAGTCCCACATTAATATTATGGTTCAAGATTAAACAAATTTTACTAAACAAGTAAAATAATTATTGATGACAATTTATGTTACAAAACTTAAAGCTACTTTAAAATAACTTTCAATTGATTATTAACAAAAAAATAATCAACACAAAAGATGTCTCAATCTACTTCCAATTAAATGGAACAACATCACTATTTAAATCATCAAGTTTGTTAACGATTGTTAATACTACTGTCACAATCAAACAAAAAGGTTATTTACATATGAAATATATTTTTCTAAATAATATCCCACAAGAGATTCATGGATAGTTACATATATGTCATAAAACTCATTTAATTAAAACACCCGTGTAAATGACATCAATAATAGTCATCAACAATTTATTATTACATAATTATCTTTGTACACAAACCTCTAGTTTGTATTAAACAAACATAATCCAAACACTAGCAATATATATACAGATAGGAAACATATACTAGAAACTTAATTGAAAATATATCCACATCTGTGAAAACAATAAAACTCAAAAATCTGTTAAAACAACGGAAGCATAATAGAAGAAAAAATAGAAATCGTCAAATTCACCACTTTTACTCCTATTGCAGCGTGTTTTTTTTTTTTAATGGCTGTTGTAACTTTCTTCTACAGTCACGTGAAATAAGAAACCTTTTGACTAGCAAACCAATTCTAATACATTAAAGATTAACCTTACAAAACTCTTGTACAAGGGAAAAACTTTTGTCAGTGGCAAGTCTATGAAAGAATCACGTTAAAGCATAGGCCACATATACATACTAAATGTATTACACAGATGAAAATTTGGTAACGAATAAACTTTACCCAAGAAAAATATATAAATTCTATCAGAACAAATCTGGTTATAAGCATCAGCCTGAAATTTGTCTTACAGAACAAGGTAGATAAAACAATAGCATTTTTCTGTTTCTAAAACAGTTACAAACTACCTTTAACAAAACAAAGTATCAAAAAAGTCACAACTCTTGAAACCATAAAACAGTTATTATAATTTGAAAGTTGTGATTGATTGTTAAACAAAATTTTCAGTCTAAAAAAAAAAAAACTTACCAATTTTTGAATTAACGAGTGAAGTTCCAGAACAAACCAATTGACTCCCAATATAAATTCAAACATATTATGATAGAAAAGATGTAAATTAGTTTATGATAGATTCAAACTATTTATAAGTTATAACCGAAATTGTTTTAACAATGATAAATCTGTTTAATAACAGTTCCTGATGCACAAAACTATATTTTTCCAAAAACCATAAACAGGATGAAATCTGTCTTAAGATTGTTAGAAAAATAGTACCAAACTATATGGAAAATATAATTTAAAATTATGCAAACGATTTTTGGACAAAACCAAAAACTGAAATGAATCGACATAATAACGTGATAAAACTTACAATACATAAATAGATAAAACCTGATCGAGTCAAGTGTGTGACACTCTTTCCTTAAGACAGATTCGTCCTCCCACTAGTGTTTAGGATTCAATGGACGTCTATCTCCCAGGATACAATGATAAATGTCTTGCACTAGCAGCACTACTATTGCAAGCCTGGTGAACTTCGCTGTACATGTACTCTCTTTATAGGAAAATTAGACTTAGGAAATATGAAGAATAAATGCAAAGTGAAGAAGAAAAGATGAATTCTCTATCCAAATTGAAGTGAGAGTGATGGAATTTATAGATTCCTCTATGACTCTTTAGAAAGGTTGTGACCCTTCAAAAGGACACATCCGTCCATGTCAAGAGACACAACCATTTGAGTAAATTTAATTCAAATTTTTCAACAGTTCTTTTGTCTTCTTAGTGGATTATTTTGTGACTTTGACTTGTAATTTTTTTTTATCACAATTGAAAATACTCAAATTGTGATTTTTTTTCCACATTATATTGTTGTGCCGATTTGTCGTTATTTATTTTCTAAATATAATTCAATTCTTGTTTAATTGGATTAGATCTACTTGTGTTTGATTGGGAATTACTATTTATTATTTAGGATTGAATTATAATTACAAATCACAATGTCAGAATTTTCAAAAAATTTCACAACTAAAATTTTTAAACTATATAATTAGATAGTTTTTGAACTTTAAAAAACGTCAATGTAATTTACTTTAAATATGTTTTATGATTCACATTATCCCATAGCCCCAACAATTATATCTTTTGAATGATTAGTTGTTAAAAAGAACTTGAAAAGAAAGCGTTCTATTATTTTTTTCTACTTTTTTTTTTGTAAGATAAGATATTAATGAGTTAGTAAATTAGACTATTAATGAGCATTTGACATTCCTTCCTAAGTTTGATCCTTGAATTTTCCCCTGAAAACCAACATATAAAAATAACTTGAGCCAAATTACCCTTGAGGGGGTAGCCTAGTTGGCAATGAGTTTGTTCCCTACAAATTTAACTTCGACTCTTATCAGTTCTTTTTTATTGTCCGGATTAGACAATTAGAGTATGTCACTTGATTATCAAATTTATACTCTTAAGATGGACCTAAAAGACCTTACTTAGGACATAGTTTCTACTTCTAATTCTCAATTATTAAAATAAAATAAACTTGAGCCAAGCTCAAATTCTAAAGCCCAACAAGTTCGGTGCTTACAAAGTTTTTTGAGTGCTTACAGAGTTAATGAATACTTTTAAGTTAACCTTGGTCCCTCATGTGCAAAAGTCCACAACAAATTTGAGTTAGCTTGCTTCAAAAGGATATGAATTCAATAATGATGACAAAGTTGAAAGAGAAAAGACAGAAAAAAAGAAAAAAAGAGAAAAGGGCTCAAGAAGGTTAAGCTACCTTCCAGAAAAGACAACCACAAAATGCTTCCCCAAAAATGATGAATCCAAACATAGCCATGATATACCCTTTTTGGGTACCACCTTTGAAATGGAGAATAAAGTTAAAAAGGCTTTTTAGATGGGGTTTTAAAACCAATTAAATTATTTCAAGTCCACTCGTGTTTTAATTCGATAAAGATCTATTTACTATTGACTCGTTAGGTAACTAGTCAAATTTAAATAAGTTTTTAGATCAATAAATTAGTACTTCTTTTTTTTTTTTCACTTGACTTGACTCGATAAGAGTAGTGCTATTTCAGTCTAAAAATTAGATTTATTTTTCAAATTTAATAATGTGATAATCTATTAAATCAACTCTGTCTCTTATATATTTTTTAATCATTAGTCAATTATATCCTTTATACATTATTAAGTCTAGAAAATGAATTTAAAAAGTGAATTTGTGCATCATTTTTTACTCGATAATATTCTCTATTTCGACTTAAAATTTGCAATGAAAATAAATAAATCAATTTTAAATATATTTTGAAAATCTTTAAATTTTAAGCTAAACTCAAAAGGTTACTACCGGGCAGACCCAACTAGTTGACAATTATATGTTTAGGCCCTTTTTCAAAGGTCTTCTGATAGAGCCTCTTAGTGTCAACAATGAAACATGTCCCAGAAACACTCCCTATTGCCCATCTCTCAATAATTCCAAAATGTGTGTAAATTCTTGAGCTCTCTGTCACTGGTCAAGTATTTACACAAAATGTTAAGAATAATTGTCTGGGGTTACTGTATTTATCAAAAGTGTGGAACTCTTTATAAAAAATGTGAGATGCCGGGGCCAGTGATCTAAAACAAGTTATAAAAGAAATTTACTCAGAATTTCCAGCTAATTGTATTTATCTTTTTAATGCCATCTATATTAATTCTGATCCGTCAACTCTATTAAACAATATGTCTGTCAGTATAATTAATAATTGATGACAACTTCATATCCATCATGAAACTTTTAATGGATCATGACTCAAACCAATCAAAAAGATAAATTTTGAATTTTTAAAAATAAATTTTTGAGTTTTTAATTTATATATTTTTATTTTTAATATTCTAATTATTTTTTTCAACTTTTCAAATTCATTTAAATTAAATAAATTTTGACTTTTGCATTTTTAACTTTTGTTTCCTTGACTTTGATCTTAATCAATCACCTGTGCATTAATTTTTTCTGTTTTGAACCTGCACAAACCCAAAGAGAGAGAAATTAAACCAATGAAATTATAGGTACGGTCCTAAATAAAAATCATAAAAAGTTATAATTAAATCATAACTAATACAAAAATAACTATAAGGATTTGGCCTAGTTGGCACGAGTTAAGATTTAGAGGTGTGCTTCTTCTAGATTTCAGATTTAATACTCAGTTAGCTCCAGTAACTTTCTTGGGATCAGTCTATATAGGGCATTTGCTCTAACTTTAAATATCTGCAAAAGACATTGGTGGCCAGCAGGCCAAATCAGTGGCCGGAAACCAAGAGTGATGGCCGACAGCCCATAAAGGTGGCCGGCAGGCCACCAAAGGTTGCAGGCTTGAAGATCTCTGGGTTTGGTCCAAAACAAAGGCAACATGGGTGTAGGGTTTGAAAGGCTTAAAGTTGTAGCATTCCGCTGAAGACTTCGAGCACTTAACAAGCATATAGACTCATCATCGGGTATGCAAGCGATGACATCCAACTTGTAAGGGTCGTCAAAAATGGTTTATCTACAGTTGCCTCTCTTTGACAAAACTCGGAGTCATGAAATGACGTGAATAAATGTCAAAGCCCGAAGACGATCTATTTTGACAAGGACGTAAGACTTGGACAAACAATCAAGATAGAAATAAAATGGTTGCGCCCGCAGGCTGCGTGCGTATCCCTTTGCAAGGAATCAAACCAGCGTAGTTCTGAGGCAAGATACAAATGATATGCACAAAAACTTTGAAAGCTGGACTCACAAACTTCGCGAAGTCGGCTATTTTGAAAACTTATGATCATGTAAGATGACGCAATAAACAATAATAGATGCAATAAGCAAGATAACGAGATAATAAAAAATGAATGAGCAGCTTCAAGCTTAAAACCAACACAAGTTCCCTGCGAAAAGATCTAAAACACACTCTGACCACGCCAAAACACAAGATGAGGAAAGAAAGCACCGCCCAGGGTTGCGTTTTACGCATCCTGAGAAAAAAGAAAAATCTCTCGAACTCGCACTTCGCATGTCCCGAGATGAAAACCGCTCAGGGCCGCGCTTCATACATCTCGAGATAAAAACCGCTTAGGGCCGTGCTTCACATATCCCGAGAAACCAGAAAAACCACTCGGCCTCGCACCTCACACGTCCCAAGATAGAAGCCAAAACCACCCAGGACCGAGAGTCATGCGTCCTGAGAAACAAGAAGAACCGCTCGGCCTCGCGCTTCACGCGTCCCAAGATAAAACACGCCCAAGGCCGCGCTTCACGCGTCCTAAGAAACAAGAGAAACTGGTCGAGCTCGCGCTTCACGCGTCCCGAGATAAAACAAGCCCAAAGCCGCACTTCACGCGTTCTGAGAAACAAGAGAAACCGCTCGGACTCGCGCGTCATCGTGGCTAAGTTACATCCCATAATAGCCGAACAATCACATTGAAATATATACTTTGCCAAATACCAACACAAGGCTCTCTCTTGGTACAGTGGCTTGTGCTCTTTTTTCCTTCCAAAACCAAAGGCAAGGGTTCAAGTCTTATTGGCACCATTTCTTTCCTTATTTTTTATTTTTTGCCAAAACTAAGCCGAGAAATTATCCAGTGCTTCGTGGAGCTTAATTCTTCCCCAATCTGAGCCGTCCAATCTATTTTGGTTGCAATTACGCCCTTAGGAGTCCAATTCCAACGATCCGATAGTCATTTCCAACTATTTTGAGCCTTCTGAACACATCTGTACAGTTTGATTTTGCAAATTCCATACCAAAAAATTGTATATTTTATATGAAATGCCACATCTCGCAGCTCAAACAATATTTTTGTCACCAAGTCTGAAGTTTGATTGACGCCGACTTCAACAACTTCTTGTCGGCTTTCTCAATGTAACTCAACACTCTTGGCAAGACTTCTCTGCAACGGGGCAAGGAATCCGTTTCAACAATTCGTTCTCAGCTTTTTTGGTTTAACTCGTCGGCACTTTTGGCAAGACTCCATTCTGATTTCCTTCGAGAGCAATGGGGCAAATCTACATTGGACAAGAAACTCAACTTCAATAAATTGGCAATCTACTTCGATCTGCTCCCAAAATCTACTCGGCGATTCCTTACAATGCCTCCATGATATTTTTTAATGCTCTACCATTGGTGTACTTTTTTCCACTTTCCACTTATTTGTGATTAACAAGTCTACCTCATTCGGTACAGGTCATCACTGACACAGAATGCATTATTCAAAATTTTTGCAATATTGGCACTTGATCGCCACTTAACATAAAAAAAAAAAAAAAAGAGTCTCCGAATACAGCGTAATCTTCGCACTTAGCACAGAGTGCCATCAGCAAAGGCCTACACCTATGCTCGAGGGTTAGAATACCTCGACCTACATCCATGCTCGGGGGTTAGAATACCGCGGCCTACACCCGGAGGTTAGAATACCGCGGCCTATACCCATGCCTGGAGGTTAGAATACCGCGGCCTACACCTACGCCCGGGGGTTAGAATACCGCGGCCTACACCTTCGCCCGAGAGTAATACTACCGCGGCCAAAGACCCTCACCCAGGGGTAATAATACCCTGGCCCATCATTTATTTATTCAAAATGTTCTTTATCATGAAACTAACATTTATTTGAACAGTGTAACTCGGCAATAAAAACTCTCAGTCCTTCTACCGTAGACAATGAAAGTTTTGGGGAAATGGTAATCCAATGTTACATGTTCACGACAATGGAAGCATAACCAAGGCAATTTTGCAACTAAATCGCAACTAATTCCATGACAGTTCAATATGGTGATGGTACAATTTACTCAACTTAAAGTTCATCACCGAACTCATTGAACAAAACTCTTACACTCACTCGGCGCTTTCACTTCGGCAACTTGGCATTTCAATCTCCGTTCAGCCACATCAAAACCTACTGGCAAAACCTATGCTCTATTCATACACCTATAACTGGGTCACTACTATTCTCGGCAACCCATTATCTTGGTCAAACTTTATGCCGCCAATTAATTTTCACCGAAAAACCCAACTCAATTTTGCTGATCCGCGAACTTGGCAATATCCGCATTCACAGATTAACTCCCGAGTACTCAACATATTTCCTGCATTCCTAAATAATCCCTTTGGCCGAGTATCAACAATAATTCCGGAATCACACAATCCATTTTTGGAGTCCAATTCTACAAATTCCACGCCTAATATTGGGATCAACGACTTGGAAAGTTCAGGCGTTACAAGATTGCTCAACGGTCACATCATATCCAATCGGCATATAATTTCAACAACAGGATCGTGGGGCTAGGAAAAATCCTCTGTCCTCCTCAATCATTCATTTCATTACCTTGGCCATTTATTGCCAACTAAGACATCTGAGTCAATTTCCTGCTTTCCACTTGGGGCATATCAGTCAATTATCATCTCGGCACCTCTGCTGTGCATGCATACTCGGCCAACTTGGTCCAAGCATTACAAAGAAAATTACTTGCGTTACAAACTCCTGCTCCTTTTCACACACCTCCAAGCAAGCGCCAATGTTAGAGCAATACACTTATACTACACATTCGACAGTTCTTCGTATAATTTTGCGCGCCGTCCTTTTTATAGATTTGATAGCTTTCCACTTTTTTGTGACTAATATATCTGCATTATTTGGTACATGCAATCATTGACATAGATTATTATCCTTGCAATGTCTGCAATTGATTGCTGCCTGACACCAACAAAAGTTTCCATATTTTGGAGCAATCATCGTGCTCGGCACGGTGTGCCACAACAAAGCCTCCATATTTTGGAGCAATCTCCGTGCTTGGCACGTCGAACGCCAAGACTCTGAATTTGGAGCAAGCATACATTCACATATACATACATTCATACACGCATTCATACGTACATTTGTTCATTTGTTTTGTTCACGTATATATGTATAAAAAATGCTTTTTCTAGAGGATTTAATATTTTTTCAAGTAACATCACTCGGCAATGTGGTCCGGGAGCAAGACCTATGTCAACTACGTATTATCCATCAAAGATCTGGCATCTGTTTATGCCGCAAACTCAGAACAAAAAACAAAAAACTTCCACTTCTTTTGTCAAACAAAGCGAAAGTTTTGGGGCGATTGTGGGAGCCAGAAAAATATAGGTTCTAACTTATTGGGCCTAACCCAAACAAATCCTACAATGGGTCTAGCCCAAACAAATATCACACCCCCCATCTATATAAAAGGGGGGCATCCCAAGTGTAAAGTATGTCTCATCTCTCTCTACAGAATACACACCCCTTCAAATATATACTATTTATTTCCTTGATTCAATGACTACCTTCATCATCGGAGTGTCACCGGCCGGCAACCCCGGTTGGGTAGCACCGACTATGTTCATCATTATAGATCTACAGGGGTGAAGCTCTTCTCTTCCTTGGATCTCTTCAACAATCCATGTGAGAGGATTTTTCTGGGTCTCACAGTACCACTTTGAAAAAGTGATCTCATATGTACATTACTCAAATTATTCCAATTCAATCAATTAGCCTTCATCCACAAACATTCAAGCAATTATATTAATTAAGCACTTAGCCTCATGGTAATCATGCTAGACATGGCAATAATCACCCTCATGCAATATGCTAAAGCACAAAAATGCTCACCTAGTACTCCAAGGTAAGCCAAAAGAAACAAAAGAGTTAGAAAACATACGTTCTCCTAACTAATGTAACATAACTAATGCAACACATGCAATGGTGCAACTAATAGGCTTGGCTACTAATTATGACATGTGAATCAACTTGATAGCATGCGTTTAAACACGTATTCAACGAAGTAATAAACGACAATACTTTGTTAGAATGATGAATTGAGTTTCGATGAATGCAAGACAAATGGATACAAATCATGGAATATGGTAAAAGAAACATGATGTTCTAAACTACCCATCATAAGCAAGTAAATAAAAGGGAGAAAGACATAGGGTTGGAAGACATACACATTATTACAAGTTTGGCCCTTGCACAAGAGGCTCCAAATGAATGCCCTAGCTAATACTACGAATTAACTAACTATTACAAACCAAATGAAGCAAATTAACTATACTAGCTAATTACTAAAACACCATAAATTAACTAACTACTTTAGCTAATTAAATAAGTACAACACAAAACTAACTAGCTATTCTAACTAATTAGTTACAAGCTCGCTACTTTAAGTAGAACATACTACTATTACAACAACACTTTGACAAATCCTGAGAATCGAGGGATGGCTCATGCATGGATATAGGTTTCCACCCGAAAAGCCCTTCGTTTTGCTACCAGAATGCCTCTGTTGCTCAGTTGGAAAATTGCACATGTTTTTCCACTTCAGCCTCGACTCTGTTCTGTTGGAAAAAGAACACTACCTGTCCGGAAAAAGTGGCCTGTCATCCAGTAAAAGTGGCCTGCCGGCCAATGTTGGTTCTTCCTTGCAGTAATAAAGAACAAACAGAGCACAAACCAGAGTATTCTTAAGGGATATCCACCCTACCCCTCCTTATCAGCAAACAGGTCAAAGGAGGGGTAGGCTTGATTCGCAAGCCATCAATCGACACAATTTCATTACATGATGACTTATGAATCAAGGGATACAATTTCAATAAATGGTAAGGAAAGACCAACAAAACCTCATCTCTATCATGACTTGATCAAGGGAAGTGGTTAACCTTGGAAACTTGGACCATTTCATCACTAACAAGTATGAAATGAGCCAAGTCTCCATGTGTTCAATTAACGTCCAATTGAACACCAAATTACCTTATCATCTTATTCCATTTTAGTCCAAGTTTTATTACTTCATTTTAATTACCTTCCATTCCTTAGTCAATTAAGTCCAATAATGAGCTTTAAGCCCACTAATGGAGAGAAGTACTAAACCAAATATTGTTTTAGGCATGAGAGAGATGTCATGCCATTGGTAATGAACCCCCAAAGGGATTAAACCATTAAGCACAACAAACTCAATCTCAAGCTTAAACAAACAATCGGTTTGAAACCACCCTCAAAGCAAAGGAAAAACCAAGAAATGAGGGAGGTTGCAGAGATGCTTAGAGGTGAACACAAGTATAAAAAGTAAGAAATAAAGGCTATCAACTCAAATAGGTTGGTGGTTAAGGCCTAAACCACCAAGCCTATGAGGACCATTACACTACAAGCGTACTATACAAAGCATGAATGAAGCTAAATCGCAAAAACAGTCCTAAAACAGTTCTAAAAAGTGCTGAAATTTAGACAAAAACAACTACAACAACTAGCTAAAATATTGAGGGATTAAAATTAGCACACAAGCACAAGGATGGGAGGCTAACCCCTCCACTTTTGAGACTTCAAAACATGATTTTTGCTTCTGAAAATCAGTGGTAAAAATCTCAAAAAGTGTTAATGAGAAGATGGGAAACACAAGAGCAAAGGCTTTAGAAGCAAGGTTTAAAGAAGAGTTGTCAACCCCTCTACCTTTAATGGCCTTAAACCATAAGTTTCAGCCCAAAAAGACAAGTTATAAACAACTCAAAAACAGCAAGAAAAGATAGAAAAACAAGTAGTGTAGAGATGGTACAAAAACACTAAAATGTATATCTTTTGAAGAGGAATGCTCCTTTGAGTTACAAACCACCAATTCACACTCTCAAATGCCTCAAGAGCTAAAATACAAGCTCAAATCACCTCAGCAAGGAACTCTGTAGGTTTTGTTTAGATTGTTTAGGCAAAGACTATGTAAGTTACAAGAGAGAGAGAGAGAGAGAGAGAGAGAGAATTATAGAGAGAAATTTTCTAAAATTGTGCTCTCCAAAATTTTCTAAATTCCAAAATTTTTCTAAACTGTCCAACAAAAGAGAGGGTCATCTATATATAGAAATATATAAGAGACCCTAAAAAATATCCTTACAAATACAGCCGGAATGGTGTATGCAGCTGTAGGGACAGCTGGCAAAAAATATCTATTTTTTTGCACTAGTTCTAAATGCTACCTAAAATGGTGGTTCTATCACTGTGCTTATTGCGACAAATCGGCTTGTTCTAAATGCTACAATTGTACTTATTGGGACAAATCGGCTTGTTCTAAATGCATTCAAGAGAAGGAATTTCAAAATGCATTCAAGTTGGAGGCCACATTTAAGTTCGCCAGTCACCCACAACCACTCACTTTGGTTCAAGTCACATACATGAGCACTGTATGTGACGTCTGTAACGACCTTATTATTATCATTTTCGTAATGTAGCCTTTAAATGTGAGCATTGTAAAATTATGCTCCATGAGTGGTGCGCTCTATATAACCCAACCGAATAGTGACCTTTTATGCTTTTTTAGTTTTTTTAAATTATTGCAATTGATTCCTCATGCAACAAATAGGAGTTCGGCTAAAAATTACTCTATCAATTTCTTAGCATCTTAATATTAATGAATTGGATTGGATTATCACTACAACATATAAGAGTTTTAGAGATCAAATTTTTTGGTCTCTAAAAGTGAATTTTGTTGCAAGAGACATTTAGAGACCAATTTCTATCGTCGTGAAGATAGTCGCTAAAAGGTCGTTCCGAAAAGTCAAAAATAAGGTTTTTAGTGACAAAATTTTGAAAATGTCACTAATAAATATACTTTTAGGGACAAAATAATTTGGTCTAAAAATGGTTTATTTTTTTAGACAAAAAATTTGGTCACAAAAAGATAATAATTCATCACTAATGTCTAATTTTCGTTACTAAAAATATAATACCGACACTTTTCGCAACAAAAATATTTGGTCTCTAAAAAATAATTTCGTCCCTAAATTTTGGCCTCTAAAGCCTTAATTTTTTGTAGTGTATATTAGGCTATTGTTAGTATTGAAACACTGTTTAAAAAATAGAAAATTTTATAATACACATTTTTTGGGGGGTTATGTACATATGTCCCGTAATGACGTTTGTAGTCCCGTTATAACTTATTGTGTTGTTGATTATAATTTATTCATGATTTATTGTGGTATTAATTATAAATTAGTTATGACCTCTTGAAATTTTTATTTTGATTATGAATGTGTTGACTTATTTTTCCTACGAAGGAAAATATCATAAATGCGAGTGTGACAGTAAGGATTGAAAAATCCTTACAGATTAAATTCAAGCCAATTATCAAACGATTGTGTTGACAGTTCTTTTGCCTCAATGAAGAGGACTTCAAAATTGCCAAGTGTAGAGAAAAGAAAAATTAAAAGAAGAATGAGGGAGACGAAGAAAGATGATTGAGTGAACAATTAAACTAACCATTAATTTATCTTTACTCCTATGCTTCGAAAAGGAAGTATATAAAATAAAGTGCAGAGAACTTACCTCTACTCCTATGCTTCGAAAAGGAAGTGCATAAAATAAAGTGCAGAGAACTTACCTCTACTCCTATGCTTCGAAAATGAAGTACATAAAATAAAGTACAGAGAACTTACCTCTACTCCTATGTTTCGAAAATGAAGTACATAAAATAAAGTGCAGAAAATTAAGTGTAGGAAATATAAATGATAAGAAAAATAGAAATAAATTGTCTTTGATTTTAGTTTTGGATCTTTTACAATGTAACCATGAATGACTATTTATAAGCAAACATTTGTAGGAAAAAATTACCTAAAACTACCCACTCTTCCACCTCCTCCATTTCATACTCCATGATTTTCCATAACTTCCTTCAACCTCCACTTCATGTTTCATATTCTCCACTTTGTTCTCCATCATCTTTCCACATTTCATAACTTCTCATAACCTCTAAATGCGTAGGAGGATGCCACATGTCTTGCAATTATATAAATAATAAATAATAATAAAATTACAAATTTATGCAGCCAACAGAATGGAGAGGTCTTTACCAATGTCTTAAGTGGTTTTTGGTTATAACCTCTAGTTATCACTAAAGTTATAACTTGTTAGGACCTTTTGTTGTCAAATTCCATGGATCAAAACCAAGGTTGTAACAAGAGTTCTTTAAGAAGTTGGTTTCCTTCAAAAATAGGATTACTTTGGAGTTCTGCAAGAAGTTGGTTTTCTACAAGAAGTTGGTTTTCTTTTCCAACTAGGATTGCTTTGGTTTTCTATAAATAGTTGGGTTTCTCCCAAATCTAGGCTATTCATTGATTCATTCATTGAATCTCTCCAGATCTTCTTTTTTGTTCTTAAGGGTTATATCTGGAGATATTTTGTTAAGTTTTCTTTGATGTTTTTATTGAGTATTCAACTCATGGTTTAAAGAGAGTACATCAAAGGTTTGTTTGTTATACACAAAAGAGAGAGTTGTTCTTCAGTTGTGGATTCTGAAGAATTCGAGCCTGAAGCTTTGGTGGAATCCGGAGTGGCTCATCAGAAAGACAATTCTGTGGTGAAAATGGGGTTGGAAGAGGCACATAGAGGTTGGTTTAATTAGGCGTTGTGGATTCGCTAGATAATTGAGAGTATACTTGTGTAATTCCTTTAATTCTTCTTAGTGGATTGTCTTGTGGCAGTTGCCCGTGGTTTTTTGATCACAGTTGGAGGTGTCCAATTGTGGTTTTTCCACGTAAAAATCATTGTGTCTCTTTCTCTTGATTGTTTGATTGGGATTGTTATATTCTGTTTAAAATTGTTACATAATCACAAATCAACATCTAGAGGGTTTCTAGATTTTTCAATTGGTATCAGAGCGGGTCGTTCTATTTTTTTTTTTAAAAAAAAATCTTTTGGATCGCTTTATTTTTTTTTTTTAAAAAAAATTTCTTTTAGAACGAGATCTTGTTTGATTTGTGATAATGGATTCAATTCATGATGATGATGAAGAGCTTGAGCAAGCTTATAAAAAGTTGTATAAGGAGTCTCTTAAGTTATTTAAATTAAATGACAAACTCACAACAAAACTCAAAGTATGTGAAAGTGAGAATGTCAAACTTAAAGAGGAGATTTCCGAGGCTAGGATCAATGCCATCAAGATAGCTGATGATCAACAAGTTCTTTGTGCAAAACTGTTGACTTGTGAGATAGAGAGGAATGAGCTACAGGAAACCCATGCCATGTTTGAAGAAAAGATTGAATCTCTTGAGATGTCTCAAGTTGCTTTGAAAGAACTAATGATCAAGAAAGAGGAAGAGCTCAAGTGTGCCATGGTCACCATTGGTCTTTGGAACAAAGGATCAAAAACTTTGGAGGATATCATTGGATCTCAACAAATCTGTTCAGACAAGAGTGGCATTGGCTTTGGAGATAAGAGAGAGCAAAAACAGAGTGCTTCCACATCTCATGATACAAGAACTCAAGGAAAGGGAGGACAAAAGATTCAACAAGAGGAAAGACTTCTCAAACTCCCTAGAGTTGGTAAGGTAAAAGAAAAGAAGGTACACCATATTTTTATTTGTCATCATTGTGGTATGCATGGTCATATTCGCCCTTATTGTTATAAGTTGCATGGGAGAGTGTCTCAAAAGGGTAGAAATTCGAATACTTTTTGGGTTAGTAGACAACCTTACATGTCCAGGCGGAATACCAAGATTCATGAGGGTGTTCACAACACCACGACACTTACCAAGACTGCTAGACCTGATTTCGTTAAGATCAAAAAGATTTGGGTAAGAAAACTTAACTTGTGTTAATTTGTTTATTTGTTTTAGTTTTTGGGTTTTATGTGTTTTTTTTAATGAGAAAAAAAATGTGTGCATGTTCGTTTTTTTTTTGTCTTGCTTTATTGTTAAAAGAAAAAAAAAAAAAAAAAAAAAAAACTCAAAAAGATTTTCTTAGTATGGTTTTGCAAGCTTGAAATTTTTGAGTGGTCCTTGGTGCATATTGGAATTGATGAGAATATCCATTACATGTTACCATGTGTGTACTTTCTGTGGTCTTTACTCATTTTGGAGTGTGTGTTTTTTGATTAGTATGTCTCATTCTGTACACACTCTTGGATTAGCAAATTTTGGAGTCTTCCATCTTAGTGATCATTTTTTTTTCTATGGACTTCTGGCATTATATCTTTTGCTTTTCTAGAGGAATTGACCTATACTAGTATATCATGGGTGATGTTGAGTCTCTTAATCACCTTCCATCTTTTTGCATCTCCATGGCTTTCCCTTCTATTCTTTGTAGTCCAGTCATGAGGAAAAGGCTACCTCAGAGTCACCAACCAGGCCATCCTTAATATATCCATGCTTCTCTGGTTCGGTTTCCATACTCTTGAGCGTGTCAGCCGCCGATGAGTGTGCAAAAGAAAGGAAAAAACAAATGTGCACAAGAAAGAAAAGAAAGAAAAAAAAAATGTGCAAAAGAAAAAAAAAAAGTGAAAAAAGAAAAGAAAAGGATTCATTGATTGAGGGGGAGCCTCCGCCTTTACTCACCAAATACCCCTTGATTCCTAGTGGTTTGACTTTCCTTAGTTGTGCTTAGATTCTCTTGTCGGAGGTTCAACTTTCAGATCACTACTAGGATTGAATCTCGTGTTTGTCGAACTCCAAGAGTCACACACACACTTTTATCATGGGATCTATGCTTTTCACATAATGCATCACTTTCTTTCATGAGAAATCTTCTACAGACTGTACACATTGTGTTTTCAAGTAATTGTGCTTCTTGGATAGTCTTCTGTGTTTTATGGTACAAATCTGAAATTCCTTGCTTGCTCCACCATATTATTTGTTCACTGTTTTCAGTGTTTGTGGTTGTTTTTAATGAGGGGGAGTTTGGTTCATCATTACCAGTGTTTGATGTATATTGATGGTACAGTAGTTTGGTTGATGGTACAGTGTTTTTACTTTTGCTTATATCCTTCTTTGGTACAATTGGATTGTTAGTATTTTGTTTATGGATTGATTTATATTTTGTTATTTAATCCAGTTCCACATATTTTGGTTGGCTTGTGTGTGGTTATTTTATTTCAGGATAATTGTTCAAGAGCATGAATTTGAGTGTTGGTTCATAGTTGGTGGTGCTGCTTGAGAGATTTTGTTAGGAAATTTGTTTTAGATTGGTTTTATCCAGGATTTGACAAAGGGGGAGATTGTTAGGACCTTTTGTTGTCAAATTCCATGGATCAAAACCAAGGTTGTAACAAGAGTTCTTTAAGAAGTTGGTTTCCTTCAAAAATAGGATTACTTTGGAGTTCTGCAAGAAGTTGGTTTTCTACAAGAAGTTGGTTTTCTTTCCCAACTAGGATTGCTTTGGTTTTCTATAAATAGTTGGGTTTCTCCCAAATCTAGGCTATTCATTGATTCATTCATTGAATCTCTCCAGATCTTCTTTTTTGTTCTTAAGGGTTATATCTGGAGATATTTTGTTAAGTTTTCTTTGATGTTTTTATTGAGTATTCAACTCATGGTTTAAAGAGAGTACATCAAAGGTTTGTTTGTTATACACAAAAGAGAGAGTTGTTCTTCAGTTGTGGATTCTGAAGAATTCGAGCCTGAAGCTTTGGTGGAATCCGGAGTGGCTCATCAGAAAGACAATTCTGTGGTGAAGATGGGGTTGGAAGAGGCACATAGAGGTTGGTTCAATTAGGCGTTGTGGATTCGCTAGATAATTGAGAGTATACCTGTGTAATTCCTTTAATTCTTCTTAGTGGATTGTCTTGTGGCAGTTGCCCGTGGTTTTTTGATCACAGTTGGAGGTGTCCAATTGTGATTTTTCCACGTAAAAATCATTGTGTCTCTTTCTCTTGATTGTTTGATTGGGATTGTTATATTCTGTTTAAAATTGTTACATAATCACAAATCAACATCTAGAGGGTTTCTAGATTTTTCATAACTGATTGACCTATTGTGTTTATTATTTTGGTTATGACAAAAGAGATTTTTTTATTATACCTTAGTGTTTGGTTATGACCCATTCTTTTTAGTTATGTTTTGAAAATGATTTAGTTATGACATTTGCATTTAATACACACCCCCAAAAAAGATATGTATGCATGATCTGGAAAAAATATATTAAAATATGTTAAAATGCTAGAATAGGTGAATCACCCTGTTCGGTTTTGAATTTTCAAAAATAATTTTTTGAGTTTTCAATTTGTATTTTTATATTTTTAAAAATATTTTAATTATTCACCCAAAAAAAATATTTTAATAATTTTTTAAAAAAATTTTTAGATCCACTTAAATCTTAATATACTTAAAAAGTAAAAAAATTATACAAAAATCTTTTAAAAAAATTCATCAAATACAACAAAAAAATGAAAATGTATTAAATTTTTGTATTTTTTTTTGTATTTGGTAAAGTTTTTAAAAAAAATTTACAAATATTATACTTTTTAAACGTGTTTAGATTAGTTGTATCTAAAAAAAAAAATTGGGTAAAATATTAAAAAAATTCACCAAAAAAAAAAATTACAAAAAACAAAAAACTCAATTATTTGAAATGTGGAGTCAATTTTATGGAACCAAACATGGTGTAATAAATATTTTAGCATTAGTGCTTCTTATTAACAATTTTTATGTTGTATTTTGGATTATAAATTTAGATAAAAATTTGAAATAGAAAAATAGAAAAGAAAAAAATTAACATATATATATATATATTTCATTCATATTTAAAGTTTTATCTGTACAAAGAATAACTTGCAATTAGAGAAGCATGGAATTCTTTCACAATTTGTTCTGTTATGTTGTGTTTGAATTACAAATTTGAATATAAATTTAAAATCATAAATAGAAATAAATAAAAATTTAACTTATATTACATTTATAATTTTCTTATAATTTTTAATTTTCTTTTCAAATTCCTACATAAATTTATTATTCAAACTGTGGGGATATATTTTCACAGTTCCAACACGTGGCAAGGTGACGCCGACGTGTCAGCCGAGGTGCCACGTGCCCTGGACGTTGTGCTGAGGTGATCTCGAAGATGCCGAGGTTACCTCCGAAGATATCGGAATCCGAGATAAGTGGATAAAGGACAAGAGTCCAAGGATAAAGAAAGACTTCAGGATGGATAAAAATAACACTCTTAGGGAGTTTATCCTTATCTCTTGAGGAATCCAAAGTAAGTACTGAATTGGAGTTCATAGAAGTCAGGCTTCCAGTGGGACTAGGATTGAGTAAACTATAAAAGAGAGGCACCCCCATGGGTCTAAGGTACGCAATTTTATACTTTGAGTAGTGAGTTTAGCACTTGATTATCTTTGAGAAATATACTGACTTGATCGTCGGAGAACCCCCGAGTGGAAGAACCACTGCCGGAGCCTTCTCTTCCTGTGCAGGACAGCAATGTGCCATCTATTCTGCCAGTGTTCTATAGCTGAATTACTAAACGGGCAGTGTGATCAGAAAATCACTCACACAATTTGGCGCCGTCTGTGGGAAGGAAAGACGAATAGATGGCCAGTAATGCACAGAAAGAAAAGATCGGGGACGGCACTCCCGCTGGGAGCGAAAGACCTATTGACCTCGATGTCGAAGGAAACAACCGCAACACAGAAACTCATCACGGAGCGAAAGACGTCGGCCAGGAGGGCGACACTTCAAAGAAGACGGATCAGAGCAGATACTACAACGAAGACAACCTCCAGGTATGGAGGGACAGGTGCCTACGGAGGGATGAAGAGGTAAAAGAAATGGCAGACAAGTTGGCAGACCTACAATCGGTCGTCAACTTCATGATGCAAAACAACGTTATGCAGCCGCCATACCCACTACATGATACACCAATACCGGCAACCAATGCCCAGAAGCAAGGGCAGAAAACAATTCCTGAAGCCCCTCAGCACACTAGGAGTGGGAGGCACTCTCACCGGCCTTCTAGGGAAGTCGGACGAGAGGAGCCGAGAAGAGGAGAGTCCCAAAAGACATATCACACAAAGGACGCAGAACCCAAGAAACATCGGCATGTTCAAGAGCAGGCGTTATGCTTTGACACAACTCATGGGGAGAGATCGAAAAGGGCCCACTACGAGGCCAAGAGCAGTATGCCGAAGAAACTGAAGTCAGCAGATAGCCGGGCTCCTGGACGGAGCAAAGAAGACTTGAGAAACTACCTCAAGAGGAAACAACAGAACGAAGAAGCCGAGGTAACCTCACCCGACAAGCCAAGGACACCATTCTCAGTAGAATTGGACAAGTTCCAGGCACCAAAGAGATTCAGTATGCCGAGGTTTCAAATATACGATGGTAAGTCAGACCCTAGCTTTCATGTTGGATTATATTTGAACTCAATGGCATTATATAGCGGAAACGAGCCGTTGCTCTGCAAAGTGTTCCCCTCATCCTTCGGGGGGATTGCATCAGATTGGTTCCACAAGCTCCCAAAGGGAAGCGTGAAGACTTGGGAAAGCCTGGCCGAGATGTTTGTGGCCAGATTCGTGACAAACAAGTTGCAGCCATTGAGGGTGGTCGCATTGATGGCTCTGAAGATCAGCAAGGATGAAGGCTTTAGGGCCTATGCAAAAAGGTACTATGAGGTGTTCAACCGAATACCCGAATGTAACCAAGAGGTGGCAGTCGTATCCTTCAAGAACGGCCTGAAAGATGATTGTCCATTACGGAAGTCCTTAGCAAAGACATTGCCGAAAAGCATGGAGGAGCTCATGGCAAGAATAGAGAAGTATGCCACAGCCGAGGAAGATACATCGGGGAATAAAGAGATAAAACCAGAAAGAACCAACGGCTCGCCGAAGCGAGGCCAAGGTAACAACGGGTTCAACAAACAAGAAACGGAATTGAGGGCCAAACAGGCAGTGACGACTATGTTCCGAATCCCGGTCCACAAAGTCCTGGATCAAATCCGAAACCAACCCTATTTCAGAGCACTGGCAAAGGCCTTAGGAGAATACATGGACAGGAACGTTGGTAGGCATTGTGCTTACCACAATGAAGAAGGGCACCCAACCCAGGGCTGCAGAACCCTAAGAGCACACTTAGAGGACTTAGTGAGACAAGGCCATTTGAGAGACCTTGTCGATGAAGCCAGGACAAGAGAGGAACAGGCAAGATTGCCTCAAGCACCAGCAGCCCCGCTGTAGACAACCCATTTTTGACCGTCCTTAAGACTTGGTTGTACTTGTAGGTACACCCATTTGGCCGGTTCGATTGCTCGCCCAGCACTCGACTGTCGCAGCGGAACGTCGCCGTTTCGGGTTTTCGGGTTTCTCGAACCTTGTATCATTT
Organism: Camellia granthamiana; assembly: GCA_036172215.1. Classification (NCBI taxonomy): domain Eukaryota; kingdom Viridiplantae; phylum Streptophyta; class Magnoliopsida; order Ericales; family Theaceae; genus Camellia; species Camellia granthamiana. The sequence continues at coordinate 54,111,728 of CM069910.1, forward strand.
CTGTCTCATTTTTGGACCCTGACCTGGTCCTTTCAGAGTGGACCCTGTAGTGCATTGCCGGCCATGGCATGGCACTGCCGGCCATGGATTTGCCCCTGCCGGCCACTGATGGAGCCCTGCCGGCCATCAGTGTGGCACTGCCGGCCATTGCTGATGGCCGGCACCCCCCCTATTTCAGCTGGTTTCCGGGAAGATCTTTTGTACCAGCTGGAATCCTCATATTTGTCCTCTATACACGTGTATGGAGGGATGAAAGCCAAGAAAAGCTTGTTCAAGAAGCTTTGGCTTGGCTTTGCTCTATATAAGGAAGGGTCCTCTTCCTTAGACAGGGGTTCTGAGTTTTGAAGGGCAAAAAGCTTCCTCTTTCTCTATATTGCTTGTGGTTAAAGCTTGGAAGTTGGATTTCTTTGCATTTTTGCACTATACCTCATAGCACAAGACCTCCATCACTCATTCAAACACCTTGAGGCTGTCTCTCAGAGGTTGGAAGCTCAGATTTTTGGACCAAAAGCTGTTGAAAAGATTGTTTTTCAAGGGTAAGCACACTTTTCCCCTAAACTAGTCTTTTCTTGCTTCATTTATAAGCCTTTGTTGCTTACATTTTTGGGCTCCGACCCTAACTGAAAATGATCATATTTTGAGCCCCTTTTCATGTTTGTTCAAGGGTCTTTCCCTGTTTGAGGCCATCTTCTACCACTTGCCTCTTTAACTCTCTTTTAGGCCTTTTTTTGCCTAGTATTTTAGGCTTATTTGTAAGCTGTTTCGGACTTGGTCACAAATTGTAAAGTGGCTTTTTTTAAGTCCTTCTTCAACTTTGTTGAAGGGCTCTCCTCTGTTTGAGGCCATCTACTGCCACTTGCCCCTTTATCCTTTTTTTAGGCCCTTTTCTTGCATGATAGTTTGACCTTACTTGTGATTATTTTCGTGGCTTGATGTAAACTGAGGAGTGAATTATTTTGAGCCCCTCTTAAACTTTGTTGAAGGGCTCTTCACCATTTGGGGCCAGCTTCTGTCCATTGTCCCTATTCTCACTTTTAGGGCCATTTTTGCATGATAGATTAGCCCTATTTGTACTCATTTTTGAGACTTGTTATAAACTAGAAAAAGGCTTGTTTTGACATCATCTTCATGTTTTATTAAGGTTCAATTTTTTTTTGAGGTCATATGCTATCTTGTATGCTTGGTTGCCTCCCATTTTGAGCCTTATATCCTAGCCCTTGTTGCATGCTTTGCTTGGCCTTCTAGCCATTGAAATCTAGTGGATTTTCAATGGCTTGGCCATTGTTTTGAGCTTCCAAATCAGAGGGGGGTGACCCTTCTCTCCTTGTCTTGTTTGGGGATCTTTTAGGCCTTCCAAAGGGACCCCATTTTGCATGCATCAAAGTCTTGTTTCAAGCCTCATTCTGTGAGTTTTGAGGTCTGCCTTGGTACTGTCCAAGGCCCTTTTGGCCATATTTTATGTCTATGATGCATGTGTAGACCAATCCCATTCAAGGCCTTTCAAAGTGGCCTTTCTTTGCATGTTTCCGGGACCAATTTCAGGGTCAATTTGGTGAGTTTTGGAGCTATCATATTTGATTTTCAGAGTTGATTTGGCTATGCTAAGTGTCCATCTTGCATGTGCTTAAGAATCCCTTGCATAGCCCTCTAAAGGAGTTCATCATTTTTGCATGTATTGGCTTCATTTCAGTGGTTATTTGGGCCTATTTTCACATGTTTAGTTCACTGATTTTTGATTATTTGGTGAGATTCTATGTGTATCATATACTTGCCATGTAAACCATGTTTCCTAGTCAATCTTGCATGCTATGTTAGTCCATCATGCTAACATCTTTTGCCCATGCTTTGAACTAGAAATGTTCATGTTTTGGGGCTGCCTTGCCTCTGTATTTGTGCTTCATAGTCAAATAATGCATGCTTTACATAGCTATAAGTCATTCCATGTGCCTAGTTTTGAGTTTCGGGTCTCACCTCATGCATCGGGTGCCATGTTATCATGATTCGGGGCTGTTTAGCATCATATTTCAGTGCTGAAATTTGCATGTTTGCATACCATGTTCCATGCCTTACCATGCTTTGGTAGAGTGGCATTCGTGCCTTAGGTTCAGTCCTCGGTTTGCGTGCATGCGTGTGCGCATCTCGAGAGTCTCTTTTTTTCATCTAATGGCCACTCATGTGAGTGTGGCTGAGGTCCACTCGTGTTGGTGTAAGTCCATTATGCATTGTGTATGCCATTTCATAGCATTGTGTATGCTAGGTTATATGTTAGCGCATCGTGTATGCCATGCTACCTCGTGTATCGTGTATGCCATTCCATAGCATTGTGCATGTTAGGTTGTATCTTAGTTGCATTCATGCATGTCATGCATATCGCATTGTGTTTGGGGTAGGAGTTGGCCCGAGCACGGGAAACGAGGGACGTTTCGTACTTTGAGTGACGGAACGTGTCTCAATTCCCAGTCACCGACACTCCGGATTATCCATGACGGAGTCTCGGTCTTGTTGTGTTTATACGTGCATTCATTTCATATTGAGTAGTGCAATTCGACTTTTCGGCCATCATGCATCGAGATGCGTGATTGGTGGCACGAGGATCGAGGACTACACTCCCTGAAGAGTAGTCAAGCATACATATGTGAAAATACATTGCCATGCCCCTTTTCTGCTCTCTGTTGCAGCAAATCAAGAATCAGCAGCCTTCCGAAGCTTGGCACGCATTCCAAGAACAACTGCAAACAGAGGCTAATTGGGGCATCGCAGTGGATTTCCGCGCAAGGCAGCCCGAACATGCATCATCCATCACCCGTCGAGGCAGTCCCTAGCTTGCATGCTAGTTTATTGCTTCCCTAGAATTAATTTGTTAATTAATTAGGGTTTTGTATTTATTCGGACTGTAATCATTTATTCGGGACTGTATATTATTTATTCGGACCCTCCGAGGAGGGCAATGTTGTAATAAGTGTGCGTGCGTGTGATGTATGTCTTCCAACCCCACGTCTTTCTCCATTTTATTTACCAGCTTACGATGGTTAGATTAGGGCATGTTTCAATTAGCATACAGTATGATAGCATGTTTGCATTCATTCATCTGTCTTGCATGCACCGGGCTCGGCGCATCATACTAACTGCATTTGTATTTCAATTCCGAGTTGACTACATGTTAGTTGTAGCATTCCATATGCCATGTCTAGAATAGCTGAACCTGCTATAGTTGCATTTTTGCATGTGTTGCATTAGGCATTTCTGTATAGTTAGGATCATGCATGATTTCTAACTGATTTCTATTTTGGCTCAGAGTACTCGGTGAGTGTTATGCTTTAGCATCTTGCATGAGTGTGAGTGTTGCCATGTTAGCATGCTTGTCATGAGGCTAATTGCTTATTTGCTATATCTGCCTGAATGCCTGTGGGTGAAGGTTGGGTTACTTAGATTGGAACAATTCATTCACTGTGAGTTTTAAGCCCACTAGATAATGGCAAAACCATCTTTTCTAAGCCCACCTGAGGGTGGCAAAATCTGGGTCCCTCGCGGACATGTTACACCCGCCTCCCCCAGCACAGCAACCACAGGCAGGGGGACCACGGGTGGTTAATGTAATCCATTCAAGGGTCAACGAGAACGAAATCAGAGGAGAGACCCAGAGGGTAAGACATTTACAGCATGTCTACTAAGTCGGGGAAAAGAGACATCGGCCAGAGGAGTGCCAAGGACCGATGATAGCTTTTACTGAAGCCGACCTAGAGATGGTCAAACATCCGCGTAATGATGCCTTGGTAGTATCCCTCCAGGTTGGGAAATGCCAAGTGAAGCGCATCTTGATTGATCAAGGCAGCTCCTGCAACATCATGTACGTTAGATGTTACAAGGAGCTGGGCCTTCACCCAGATGACATGGAAGGATTCAATGGCTTGATGGTCGGCTTCAATGGAACGCCGACATGGCCACTAGGCGCAACAAGCTTGGAAGTACAAGCCGGCACAAAGAAAATCAAGACGGAATTCATTGTGATTGACACACCCTCACCGTACAACATCATCTTGGGAAAGCCATGGTTGCATGCAATGGGGGCAGTTCCCTCAACATTGCATCAACTATTGCGGTTCCCAACAGAGCTTGGGATTGAAGAAATCAGAGGAGATCAACTGCAGGCAAAAACTTGCTCCATGGCAGTAATGAAATCAACCTGCAACATCCGAGAACTAGAGAAGGCAGAAATCGAAGACGAAGACATGGAGGTTCTAGACGATGTCGGCAAGGAGCCGGCCGAGAAAAGTGAAGAAGCATTAAAGAAAATCCACGTCCAGGAGGGTGATGAAGAATGCTTCTTTCTTCTTGGCTCAGGCTTAGCCGAAGAAGAGGAAAGAGAGCTGGAAGCTTTTTTGAGAACAAACATTGAGGTGTTCTCCTGGACGCCTTATGAGATGCCTGGCATTGACCCCGAGGTCACATGCCACAAACTGAACGTCGACAGGTCGACCAAGCCTATAATACAGCGAGCCAGAAGACCGACGTTGATGCACGTCGAAGTAGTAGAAGAGGAAGTAGACAGACTTCTGGAGGCCAGGGCCATCAGAGAAGTCGATTACCCGACATGGCTATCAAACACTGTGGTAGTAAAGAAAAAGAACGGTAAATGGAGGGTCTGTGTAGATTTTACAAGCCTAAACAAAGCTTGTCCCAAAGACAGCTTTCCTCTACCCAAGATCGACCAGTTGGTGGACGCCACATCTGGACATGGAAGAATAAGCTTCCTAGATGCTTATAGGGGGTACCACTAGATAGTCATGTACCCCCCGGATAAAGAGAAGACAGCGTTTATCACCCCAAAAGGCCTGTACTGTTACAGAGTAATGCCTTTTGGGCTGAAAAACGCAGGAGCAACTTACCAAAGGTTGGTAACCAAGATGTTCAGACACTTGATTGGCCAAACAGTAGAAGTCTACATCGATGACATGGTCGTGAAGACCAAGGAGCCTAGGGGTCATCTTTCCGACCTAAAAGAAGTCTTTGAAATCCTCAAAACATATCGGCTCTGACTCAACGCATCAAAGTGCGCGTTTGGAGTTGGATCTGGTAAGTTCTTGGGGTATCTGGTGACAAGAAGGGGCATTGAAGCCAGCCCAGATCAGATCAAGGCCATCCTGGATTTACAGAGCCCAATATCGGCAAAATAGGTATAGATGCTTACCGGAAGAGCTGCAGCCCTAAACAGGTTCATAAGCCGAAGCTCAGACGAATGCAAACCTTTTTTCAACCTGGTGAAGAAAGCCACTGATTTCCTCTAGACAGAGGAATGTGAGGCCGCGTTGGCCGACCTAAAGAAGTATCTGACTACGGCTCCAGTCCTCTCAACACCTGGACCTGGGGAAGAGCTGTTTTTGTACCTAGCAGTTTCAGAACACGCAGTAAGCGCGGTGTTAGTCTGAGAAAAAAAAGGGGAGCAAAAGGCCGTTTACTATGTAAGCAAAACCCTGGCCAACGCAGAAACAAGGTATCTACCACTAGAGAAATTAATGCTGGCCTTAGTAATGGCTTCAAAAAAGTTGAACCACTACTTTCAGGCGCACAAGATTGTAGTGCTAACAGAGCACCCTCTAAAACCCTTGTTGCAGCAAGGAGACTTAACTGGAAGGATAGCAAGATGGGCAGTGGCTTTGGGCCAGTATGACCTGGAGTTCAGGCCGAGAACAGCAATTAAGGGCCAAGTTTTGGCCGACTTCGTGGCCGAGTTCACCCCGGAATCCAACGAACATCGGGCTACGTTGAGCCAAGATGAACGTTGTCCCAGTAAGCAAGGAGAAGCCCAGCCAAAGGCAAAAGAACAAAGGAAGGAAAAACTCAGACCCTTCAGCATCTACATCGGCGACTCCTTCAGACTCTTTGTCGATGGAAGTTCAAATCGACAAGGAGCGGGGGCAGGAGTACTATTGATATCTCCAGATGGAGAAATAATAGAACAGTCCATCCGTTTGGGGTTCAAGGCCTCAAACAATGAAGCAGGATACGAAGTATTAATTGCAGGTCTAAAACTGGCAGCAGCAGTAGCAGAAACAGATGAGGTAATAGTTTTTTGTGATTCACAGCTTATTGTTAACCAGTTAATAGGAGAATTTGCAGCCAAAGACGAAAGGATGTCGGCATATGCAAAAGAGGTCATCAGATTGGCAGCCTTATTTTAGAACTGCCGACTACTCCAAGTAAGCCGAGATGATAACAGCCACGCCGACGCGTTGGCCAACCTGGCAAGTTCAATATAGACTGGAAGAACAAGGACAATAATGATTGACTATATGTCGGGCCCGAGCATAGAACCACGGAACACAGAGCAGGAAGCAATGTGTGTGGACATGGGACCAAGCTGGATGGATGCAATAGTTGCATTCCTGTAACAACCCTCGTACTGATTACCGAGAAATCACTGAATTTCATACTGATTATTGCTAAACTGGACCGCTAATGACTGATAACTGGATTAACTGAAGTACTGAATGGACTGATTGAAATTGAAACTGAAATCGAATAAGTTTACCTATTGAATTGCATGTGGTATCGGTTTGATCGATTGATTTATCTGTTTGCATTATATGTTTAAACTGCTAATTGAAGGCCTTATCGGCGGTCGAATTAGGAACCGTTTAGTGTTTCGTGATCAGTAGAATATTTGTGATTTAATGGTATATTTATCTGAAAATTGATAGGGAATGATTAAATGAGATTTAAACGAGTTAATTGTCTAGATTGACTTAATTACCACATTGCCATAGCTAGTGGCCCATTTGTTTATTGTTAGTCTAGACCTTATTACATGTTGAACAAGCTTCTCCTCAGCTTTTCCTTGGTCCCCACCGAATTATAGAGTGAGAGAGGGAGTAAACTTGAGCTCATCTTGCCATTGTTGAGAATTGCTAGGAGACTTGAAGTAGATTGAAGTATACTTGCTAATCTAGCCTCCTTACCTTTAAATTGAGACTTAGGTGAGTGAAATCATCATCTTCTCGTTGTTTGTAAGTCCCATCTTGCATGTATCATGATTATAGGGAAGTAAGTCATGAATTTGCTCATAAATGGTGAATTGGAGCTCAAATGTTACATGCATGCTTGAATTGATGCATTTTGAAGTTGAATTCATGATAAATTGTACATGCATGTCCATGATTTTATATTAGTCCATGCTTTCAAGTTGTTTTCAAAGATTGGAGCTCAATTGAGCAAGATTTGAAGCTTGGTTTTGGTTTAAAGTTCATGCATTACATGTTTAAAGATTGTTCATGAAATGGGTTTGAAAAATGGTTTTAATTGACTCACCTTTGGGGCTTGAATTCTCAAATTGGCTTTTGAAACTTGTTATTTATTGTTTTGGGATGTGTTTTCCAGAATTTGGGCCCAAGAGGTCGAGTTTAGAGTGGTTGAATGCTTGGTTTGAGCTTGGAAGGCAAATCTGGAAATTCCAGATTTGGCTTCTTCGCTCGAGCGAAGGATTCCTCGCTTGAGCGAGCACCTTTGTCCAGGGCTCCGCTCGAGCGAGCATCGAGCGTGGTATCGCACGTAAAAATCGAGCATCCAGTACTTTTACTGTTCATGCAGCTCGCTCGAGCGAAGGATTTCTCGCTCGAGCGAAGCCTTTGATTTTGGAAGCTCGCTCGAGCGAAGAAAGGCTCGCTCGAGCGAGGCTCCTATTTTCAGCAACTTTTGAAAAATGCCTTCCAAGTGTATTTTTGCATCCTCATCCCATCCTAGGCATTCTTAGGCCTAGTTTAAGGCATCTTAATGAGGATTTAGACATAGAACCACACCGAGGAAATTTAGGGATTTAATTATCACCCTTTCCAACTGTGAAACTTAGTGTGTGTTCTATTTGTTAACTGTTTAGGGTTGGCTTCGGGGACGCGCTCCAGCTGCTATTAGCCCAATCTCTATGAGTAACAGATTGTGTAAAGATATGTTCAAAATGGTTATCTTTTGAATACTGAGCAGAACTGTTTACTGAACTGATATTGTTTATTGAATGAATGTATGTCCTGTATTGTGAACTGTACTGTGGCATCCTTAGCACTTATTGATTACTGTTATTGCTACAGAGCTCTGTCGGTTTCCTTGTGGAACCATACTGTTTATTGATTGATGGCCATCACTACTGTTGGGTCTGTTAAGACCCGGTCCTTCTGGACCTACTGTTTACAGGCTATTGGATGTACCACATATGACTGATTGACTGAAATACTGAAAGACTGAATACTGTTTAATGAACTGTTTTCATTACTGCAAGGACATTCATTCATAACCTCTTTACACTTATTGTTATTCACTGGGCTTTAGCTCACTGTTTATATATATATGTAGATTCTCAGCAGCCAGACCGGAGCTAGGAGCGTGGGTTAGTCCCCAGTTTTGTCAAGCCAGCCTATGTGCCTCACTGCGAGGTTCCGAGACGCCATGCTATGGCTTGGGGTGTTTTTGTGTCCCCCACCTGTCTCCCGACTGTTTTGTATTACTGTATAAACTGTTTACTGTTTTACCGTACTGTTATCGAGGGATTAAGTCCCCGTACCGAATGTTGTATATGAATGTATAGACCGTACTGTTCTGAACTGTATGAATGCATGAAAAATGTTTTTGGCATACAGATTTTCACAGCTCAATGGACACTAGTTATTTACTGTATTGGCTTCCGCCAGGCCCTGTACTCTGTTTTACTGTATTACTGTTCAGCAGGCCTTCGGTAATCTCGGATTACTGGCCAGTTACGGTGCTAAACCCATAGGGCCGGGTTTGGGTCGTGACAGAGTGGTATCAGAGCGATACTTAACCACGAGTTATACCGCACACACGTGTCCAAATGAGCTATAGGGTGTCCTAGAAAGGTGATTAGGGCATCTCATGAACTTGAAAAGTGTGTGCTTATGACTGACTGATTATATGCTAAATGTTAAACTGTTTAATTATACAACTGCTAATGTGATAAACTGTTAACGTATACAACTGCTTATAGTGAAATGGATAACGCAAGCACTGCAAATGAAACTAAATCCTCATCCGCTGAGGCCAGAATGGCCAGACTTGAACAAATGATGGGACTGGTAATTGAAAGACTAGATCAACAACAAAACCAACAGCCCCCACCTCCTCCTCCTCCGGTGCAACCGGAACAGAATGTACAGAATGTGAATGCCAATGAGGTGGACATTATTGCACTGACCCATAAGTTCAGCAAGATGAAACCGCCGTCCTTTCAGGGAGGCTTAGAACCGTTAAAGGCTGAAGCTTGGGTTCTTGAGACTGAGAAATTGTTTGAAATGTTTCCGTGCTCCGAAGCCAACAAAGTACTGTTAGCAACCTTCACCCTTCAGGAAGAAGCAAGAAGGTGGTGGATGTTGACCCGTGATGCAAATACTATTGTGACTTGGACTCAGTTCAAGGAGTCCTTCTTTGAAAAGTATTTTCCCCAGTGCATCAGGGACAGAAAAGTGACTGAGTTTGAACAGCTGAGACAGGGCAATATGTCTGTTGCCGAGTACGAGAAGAAATTCACCAAATTTGCCAGGTATGCACCACATATGGTGGATACCGAATATAAGAAGGCCAGAAGGTTTGAAGGAGGCCTTAGTGCTGCTATACAGGACCGAATAAATGTTTTGAAAATGCCAACTTTTGTGGGTGTTCTCGACCGGGCATTGATGGCCGAGACAAATATTGCAGCAGTGAAACAATCTGAAATACCAACAACTGAATGGCATGGTAAAAGACAGGGTTTCAAATTCAAGAAAGGCAAGCACAATCAATTGAACAAGAAACAGAACACGGGGTCAACAACTAGCCCCAGCCAAGGGAGTGGGTTTACCCCACCCTGCTCCGTATGTGGCAATAAGCACAAAGGGGTTTGCTACCAGATTTCAGGAGCTTGCTTCAGATGTGGCAAGGTGGGCCACAGAATTAAAGACTGCCCTTCTGCTCCACCAGTTAGTAGTAAAGCTACACCGAGCGCAGCAGCATCAAATGCAGCGCCAAAGCCTAACCCCAAAGCTACTGGGAAAGAGCCTATGAGGCAGGGCCGAGTATTTGCCCTAGTACCGGGAGACGTTCAGAATACTGAGACCGTTGTATCAGGTATCCTCTCTATTTGTGCTCAAAATGCATATGTATTGATTGATTCGGGGTCTACACATTCTTATGTGTCGCATGCTTTTTCACGGAAATTGAATAGACCCTTAGAACCTATGAATTACTTGCTAGCTGTATCATCACCTGTTGGGGGATCCATGACATGTGCATATATGTATCCTGCTTGTGAAATTATTGTTGGGGATATGCATCTGTTTATTGACTTACTACCGTTGAACATAGATCATTTTGATGTGATATTGGGGATGGATTGGCTACAAAAATATCATGCCACTATAGATTGTGTAACAAAACAAGTTGTTTTCCGTCCACTGGGTTTACCTGAATTTGTGTTTAATGGGAGTGGAGTAGTACCTTCTCCGTATCTGATTTCTTCTGTAAAAGCTGTCAAACTGATTAGAAATGGGTGTAAAGGATATCTGTGTTCTGTATTGACTGTATCTGCTGATGATAATGTTAAAACTGATATGAATTGTATTCCTATAGTTAGAGAATTCCCAGATGTATTTCCAGATGATCTGCCAGGGGATTTGATTGACAGGGAGATTGAATTCACCGTTAATGTAATTCCGGGAACACAGCCAGTGTCTAAAGCTCCCTACAGAATGGCTCCAACTGAACTGAAAGAATTGAAGGTACAATTGCAGGAACTGTTAGACAAGAAGTTTATCAGACCCAGTACTTCACCGTGGGGTGCACCTGTTTTGTTTGTAAAGAAGAAAGATGGCTCACTGAGACTGTGCATTGATTACCGCGAATTGAACAAGGTAACTGTAAAGAACAAATATCCACTACCGCGTATTGATGATTTATTTGACCAGTTACAGGGTGCACAAGTGTTTTCCAAGATTGACCTTAGATCGGGGTACCATCAACTGAAGGTTAAACCGGAAGACATTGACAAAACTGCTTTTAGAACGAGGTATGGCCATTATGAATTTTTAGTTATGCCGTTCGGAGTCACGAATGCCCCAGCTGCATTTATGGACCTCATGAACAGAATTTTTAAACCATACCTTGATGATTTTATTGTGGTATTCATTGATGACATATTGATCTATTCTAAGACTGTAGAAGAACATGAACACCATCTGAGACTTGCCCTGCAGACCTTAAGAGAACAGAAACTGTATGGTAAACTGTCTAAATGTGAGTTTTGGCTTGATCATGTTATGTTTTTGGGGCATGTTGTTAGCAAAGATGGAATTTCTGTTGATCCGCAGAAAATTGAAGCTGTAGTGAACTGGCCTAGACCAACAAATGTGACTGAAGTCCGAAGCTTTTTGGGATTAGCCGGGTATTACAGAAGATTTGTCAAAGACTTCTCCAAAATTGCCTTACCACTGACTCAGTTGACACAGAAGGGGATATCATTTGACTGGACTGACCAGAGAGAATCAGCATTCCAGGAGTTGAAAACTAGACTTGTGACTGCACCAATTCTGACTCTACCTTCAGGTACGGATGGTTATACTGTATTTAGTGATGCTTCTCATAAGGGTTTGGGGTGTGTTTTAATGCAGAATGGGAGAGTTATTGCTTATGCTTCCCGACAGTTGAGACCACATGAAAAGAACTACCCGACCCATGACTTAGAACTTGCTGCAGTGGTATTTGCATTGAAAATCTGGCGTCACTATCTTTATGGGGCGACATGTGAAGTGTATACTGACCACAAGAGCCTGAAGTACTTTTTCACTCAGAAAGAACTGAATATGAGATAGCGGAGATGGCTTGAACTGATAAAAGATTATGACCTACAGATTTTGTACCATCCGGGAAAAGCCAACACCGTTGCCGATGCTTTGAGCCGAAAATCGATTGGGAACTTAGCCTGTTTGCTGACTGGACAGAAAGAGTTGCTTTGTGACCTTGAAAAGTCTGAGATCGAAATTGTTTTGAGGGAACAAGGTGGTACCTTAGCTGCTATTTCTGCTCAACCAGCATTGATTGAAGAAATTAAGGAGAAACAGCAATTGGATGATTACTTAAAAAAGATCATCGAAGAAAGAGAGTCTAAACTGAGACCGGGGTACAAATTTGAGAACAATGTACTGAAATTTCAAGAAAGACTGTGTGTACCGAATGACACCGAACTGAAAAGAAGAATTCTGCAAGAGGGCCACAATTCAAAATTTTCTATCCACCCAGGGAATACGAAAATGTATCAAGATTTGAAGTTGAATTTCTGGTGGCCGGGAATGAAGAAAGAAATTGCCGACTTTGTGTCCAAATGTCTTCATTGCCAACAAGTCAAAGCGGAACATCAACGACCTGCTGGATTATTGCAACCCTTACCCATACCAGAATGGAAATGGGAGCATATCACGATGGATTTTATCGTTGGGTTACCTCGCTCCAGAAAAGGTATGGATTCAATTTGGGTTATTGTTGATAGACTGACTAAATCTGCTCACTTCTTACCTGTCAAGACAATTTATAATGCGGACAAATTGGCTGTTATCTATATTGATGAAATTGTTAGACTGCACGGAGTGCCTGTGTCTATTGTTTCTGACAGGGATTCGAAGTTTACATCGAGGTTCTGGCAAAGCCTACAGACTGCATTGGGTACTGAATTGAGGCTGAGTAGTGCCTATCATCCTCAGACAGACGGACAGTCAGAAAGGACCATCCAAACTTTGGAGGATCTACTGAGAATGTGTGTCCTTGATTTCCAGGAAAATTGGGAAAGTCATTTGCCATTGGCTGAATTCGCCTACAACAACAGCTACCATTCGAGTATTGGTATGGCGCCTTTCGAGGCATTGTATGGCAGAAAGTGTAGATCTCCAATTTGCTGGGCAGAAGTTGGAGATGGGCCGTTGCTTGGGCCCGAGATTGTGTATGAGACAACTAAAAAGGTAAAACTGATACAGCAAAGATTGAAAACCGCACAGAGTAGACATAAGAGTTATGCAGATGTTAGAAGACGAGACCGAGAATATGAAGTGGGTGATCACGTTTTTGTGAAAGTGACACCAATGAAAGGCCAGACTCGTTTTGGAGTCAAAGGCAAGTTAGCGCCGAGATATGTTGGACCTTATGAGATTGTTGAGAAAATCAATCCGGTGGCGTATCAAGTTGCACTTCCTCCTAAAATGGAGCATATGCATAACGTCTTCCACATTTCAATGTTGAGAGATTATCTTCAGGATCCATTCCATGTGATTGAGCCTACTCGGATAGTGTTGAGTGATGACTACACTTACGAGGAGAGGCCTATACAGATTGTAAACAGACGGATCAAGAAACTGAGAAACAAAGAGATTCCACTAGTGAAAGTTGACTGGCAAAACCATGGTGGTGTGTATGCCACTTGGGAAAGGGAAGATGACATGGCTAGGCGATATCCTGATTTGTTCCCGCTGAATCCTGTTTTCTTCTAGAATGAAGGTAACTCGAGTTTAGAGGACTAAACTCCTTATAAGGAGGGGAGACTGTAACAACCCTCGTACTGATTACCGAGAAATCACTGAATTTTATACTGATTATTGCTAAACTGGACCGCTAATGACTGATAACTGGATTAACTGAAGTACTGAATGGACTGATTGAAATTGAAACTGAAATCGAATAAGTTTACCTATTGAATTGCATGTGGTATCGGTTTGATCGATTGATTTATCTGTTTGCATTATATGTTTAAACTGCTAATTGAAGGCCTTATCGGCGGCCGAATTAGGAACCGTTTAGTGTTTCGTGATCAGTAGAATATTTGTGATTTAATGGTATATTTATCTGAAAATTGATAGGGAATGATTAAATGAGATTTAAACGAGTTAATTGTCTAGATTGACTTAATTACCACATTGCCATAGCTAGTGGCCCATTTGTTTATTGTTAGTCTAGACCTTATTACATGTTGAACAAGCTTCTCCTCAGCTTTTCCTTGGTCCCCACCGAATTATAGAGTGAGAGAGGGAGTAAACTTGAGCTCATCTTGCCATTGTTGAGAATTGCTAGGAGACTTGAAGTAGATTGAAGTATACTTGCTAATCTAGCCTCCTTACCTTTAAATTGAGACTTAGGTGAGTGAAATCATCATCTTCTTGTTGTTTGTAAGTCCCATCTTGCATGTATCATGATTATAGGGAAGTAAGTCATGAATTTGCTCATAAATGGTGAATTGGAGCTCAAATGTTACATGCATGCTTGAATTGATGTATTTTGAAGTTGAATTCATGATAAATTGTACATGCATGTCCATGATTTTATATTAGTCCATGCTTTCAAGTTGTTTTCAAAGATTGGAGCTCAATTGAGCAAGATTTGAAGCTTGGTTTTGGTTTAAAGTTCATGCATTACATGTTTAAAGATTGTTCATGAAATGGGTTTGAAAAATGGTTTTAATTGACTCACCTTTGGGGCTTGAATTCTCAAATTGGCTTTTGAAACTTGTTATTTATTGTTTTGGGATGTGTTTTCCAGAATTTGGGCCCAAGAGGTCGAGTTTAGAGTGGTTGAATGCTTGGTTTGAGCTTGGAAGGCAAATCTGGAAATTCCAGATTTGGCTTCTTCGCTCGAGCGAAGGATTCCTCGCTCGAGCGAGCACCTTTGTCCAGGGCTCCGCTCGAGCGAGCATCGAGCGTGGTATCGCGCGTAAAAATCGAGCATCCAGTACTTTTACTGTTCATGCAGCTCGCTCGAGCGAAGGATTTCTCGCTCGAGCGAAGCCTTTGATTTTGGAAGCTCGCTCGAGCGAAGAAAGGCTCGCTCGAGCGAGACTCCTATTTTCAGCAACTTTTGAAAAATGCCTTCCAAGTGTATTTTTGCATCCTCATCCCATCCTAGGCATTCTTAGGCCTAGTTTAAGGCATCTTAATGAGGATTTAGACATAGAACCACACCGAGGAAATTTAGGGATTTAATTATCACCCTTTCCAACTGTGAAACTTAGTGTGTGTTCTATTTGTTAACTGTTTAGGGTTGGCTTCGGGGACGCGCTCCAGCTGCTATTAGCCCAATCTCTGTGAGTAACAGATTGTGTAAAGATATGTTCAAAATGGTTATCTTTTGAATACTGAACAGAACTGTTTACTGAACTGATATTGTTTATTGAATGAATGTATGTCCTGTATTGTGAACTGTACTGTGGCATCCTTAGCACTTATTGATTACTGTTATTGCTACAGAGCTTTGTCGGTTTCCTTGTGGAACCATACTGTTTATTGATTGATGGCCATCACTACTGTTGGGTCTGTTAAGACCCGGTCCTTCTGGACCTACTGTTTATAGGCTATTGGATGTACCACATATGACTGATTGACTGAAATACTGAAAGACTGAATACTGTTTAATGAACTGTTTTCATTACTGCAAGGACATTCATTCATAACCTCTTTACACTTATTGTTATTCACTGGGCTTTAGCTCACTGTTTATATATATATGTAGGTTCTCAGCAGCCAGACCGGAGCTAGGAGCGTGGGTTAGTCCCCAGTTTTGTCAAGCCAGCCTATGTGCCTCACTGCGAGGTTCCGAGACGCCATGCTATGGCTTGGGGTGTTTTTGTGTCCCCCACCTGTCTCCCGACTGTTTTGTATTACTGTATAAACTGTTTACTGTTTTACCGTACTGTTATCGAGGGATTAAGTCCCCGTACCGAATGTTGTATATGAATGTATAGACCGTACTGTTCTGAACTATATGAATGCATGAAAAATGTTTTTGGCATACAGATTTTCACAGCTCAATGGACACTAGTTATTTACTGTATTGGCTTCCGCCAGGCCCTGTACTCTGTTTTACTGTATTACTGTTCAGCAGGCCTTCGGTAATCTCGGATTACTGGCCAGTTACGGTGCTAAACCCATAGGGCCGGGTTTGGGTCGTGACAATTCCTGAAAGAAGGAAAGCTGCCAGAAGACCGCAAGGAGGCACACAAAGTCAGATTGAAGTCGGCAAGATTCAGTCTGACAGTAGACGGACATCTCTACAGAAGGTGCTTCACTGGACCCTTTTTAAGGTGCGTACACCCTTTGCAAGTTGAAGATTTTTTATATGAAATTCATGAAGGAGTTTGTGGAAGCCACGCTGGGGGCAGATCACTAGCTCACAGGGCCATTACCCAGGGGTATTGGTGGCCCTACATGCAAAAAGATGCAGAAGCATACGTGAAGAAATGCGAACAATGCCAAAGGTTTGCACCTTTGATACACCAGCCAGCTGCTGACCTGAATCCAGTATCCAGTCCTTGGCCGTTTGCCCAGTGGGGCATGGATCTTGTTGGCCAACTTCCCCAGGCAACTGGGCAGAGAAAATACTTGCTGGTAGCAACAGATTACTTCACGAAGTGGATAGAGGCAGAACCTCTTGCCAAAATCCGAGATGTGGATGTCAAGAACTTCATATGGAGAAACATCATCACCAGATTTGGCATTCCAAGAGCAATAGTTGCCGACAACGGAACGCAGTTTGACAGCAAACTCATCAAGAACTTTTGTGCGAAATTCAAAATCAAGAATTACTTTTCAACACTAAGTTTTTCCCAAAGTAATGGACAAGCTGAAGCATCCAACAAAGTAATTTTGGATGGAATAAAGAAGAGGCTGCAGATAGCAAAAGGAAAGTGGGTAGATGAGTTGCCCAACATGCTTTGGGCATATCGGACTACGCCGAGAAGATCAACAAGTGAATCCCCCTTTGCCATGGCTTATGGCACAGAAGCAGTCATTCCACTGCAAGTCGGCATCCCAGGGATCCGAACCCAGGGAGTTGAAAATGGGACTAATGACATACTCTTAGCCCGAGATCTGGATCTTTTGGAAGAATGAAGAGAGAAAGCTGTAATTCAGTTCGCAGCATACCAGCAACAGCTTGCCAGAGCTTACAACAAGAAGGTCAATCCAAGGGATTTTCAAGTCGGCGACCTAGTCTTGAGAAAAGTCGTCGGCAACAAGAAAGATCCCAGAGAGGGCAAGCTTGGCCCAAACTGAGAAGGACCCTACAGAATCACTTCGGTATTAGGCAATGGAGCCTATCGACTTGAAGATAATGAGGGCAAAGCATTGCCTAGACCATGGAACACTTGTAATCTGAATTTTTTCTATTATTAGATGTTCCTTGTTATTTTTTCAACGTCATCAATAAAATCATAGCAGAATTCCTCTACACTGATAAAAAATGTGCAATATTATTTTTTGAATAATGAGAACCCAAGTGGAACTCAGGTTCACATTGGGGCAAAGAGAAGAAGAATATGCTTAACACTTGTTGAAATTTGTAGCAATTTACAAGTTGAAGTTAAGCCGAGATTATTCCTTATCTTCATTTGTTGAAATTTGTAGCAATTTACAAGTTGAAGTTAAGCCGAGATTATTCCTTATCTTCACTTGTTGAAATTTGTAGTAATTTACAAGTTGAAGTTAAGCTGATTTCTTATCTTCACTTGTTGAAATTTGTAGCAATTTACAAGTTGAAGTTAAGCCAAGATTACTCTTTCTCTTCGCTTGTTGAAATTTGTAGCAATTTACAAGTCGAAGTAAAGCCGAGGTTATTGATCAAACACTTGTAGAAATTTGCAAGTTGGTTAACCCAAAGAAGATGCTTAACACTTGTTGAAATTTGTAGCAATTTACAAGATGGCGTTAAGCCGACATATGATCATCTGTTGAAATTTGCAGCAATTTACAGGTTAAAGTAAAAGCTAAGTATATTGTTTAAACATTTGTTGAAATTTGTAGCAATTTACAAATAGATCATTGTTTAGCACTTGTTATAACTTGAGGAAAGTTTATAGGTTGAAATTAAAACAGTATGTGTTTTACACTTGTTGAAATTTATGAAAAAGTTTGCAGGTCAGTATCTTGCCGAAGTAAAGCTTGTAGTTATTATACCCGAGGTATGTAACCCCGAGAAGATTGCACAAAGGAGGCAAAGTATGAAAGGCATGCAAAATATTCTGAGTATAGAATCATCAAGAGAAAATAAAGATTGAGGCATTCAGACAATACAGTTGTGGTTTTTTATTACAGAGGGAACAATCAGAGCGTAAACTGTTCAGAAGAAGGCACATTGGCCACGCAAAAGCTCACAAAATACAAAAGAAACGAAAGAAAAAACATGTAAGTTAAGATTCCTCAACAGTGGCAGTTGGTTGAGTCTGAGGTTCAGATGATTGCTGGGTCGATGCCTCGACTGCTTTTTCTGCCACGATCTCGGCATCAATTTCGGCAAGTGTTTGATCAAGACTTTTATCGGTTGAAGGAACGTCAGATGATGCTTGCTCAGGAGTAGCCTTCTTAATAACCTCCTCATCCTCCTCCTCATGAGTCAAGTCTAGGACTTGATCATCCTGAAGAGGAGACTTGGTCTCATTGGCGTCTTTAGGCTTCCTTACTAAAGCATCATCATCATCCTTATCCTCATCCTCAGAATCGGACTCAGATTCATCTTCAGCTTGAATTGGAGGTGGAGGTGAAGGGAATGGAAGAGGAATAGCGTCGGCTTTACGCAGTGGTGAATCATCAGGGATATTGAGTTTTTTTGCCAGGGACATCCAACCAAGGGAGAAGCCCCTGTTGCATGCCTACCTGACTTGTAATTTATATTCCTCTGTGACGTCGGCCATACCCTGAGCGTAAGCCTTTTCGTCGGCCGCCTTGATTTCGGCATTTTTAGTAGCCCGGGCCTCCTGAAACTCCTTTTCGGCTTGGGCCGCTTTTTCCTCGGCCTCTCTTTTCTGCGATTCGGCAACCTTCTTAATAGCTTCAGCAGCATCAGCCTTCTCCTCGGCTATCTGTTGGGCCTTAGTAGCAGCCTCATTCTGGTCTTCCAGCTTCTTCATTTTTAATTGAAGGCTTTTGTTGGTCTTCTGAAGGGAAGAAAACTCCCTCTTCATCTCAGTCAACTTCTCTCGATTCTTAAACGATTGCATAGAAAAAGAATGGGCGTGTTGGATGGCCTGAAAGAAAATAGAAGTATTAGAAAATATTTTAAGTATGAAAACAGAAAGAAAGAAAAAGTACCAAACAGGAACACTTACTTGAACTGAGTGCTGTAGCATTAGAGCATAATTCTCGTACTCACTGTACCCGGCATTTCGCTCCAAATCGCCAGGAAGAAGCAGCGCCGTACTAAGGGCAACGCCGACATTAATGCCATCGGCACTTTCACTGGTCATAATTGGCCTGTTTTCCAAAGTAATTTGGAGGGCCTAAGGGACGTCAGGTTTTTTGGACTCTGAGGTAGTTACAGACGATGACCTCGGCTTCTTTGATTTTGTGGATTCTGATGGCGGGGTTTCTGCACGCCTCTTCCCAGCAGAAGGTTGAGACTTGTCACTCTCAGCAAGTTTGGAGATAGGTAAAGTATCCTCAGATTCAACCTGAGTTACTTTAGCCTTTGGCTGAGCTTTCTTGGTTCTTTTCGACTTCGGTGGGGGCATGGTTTGCGATGGTTGAGCATCAACATCGGTAGGGAGGTCGGCTAGGAGATCTTCGGCAGCAGGTTTCGGGAGACCTATCTCAGCAGTTCGGACTAGTCTGCGCCGCCTTTTCCGTTCAGGTATTGGGATCAAGTATGGAGCCGAAGTTGATGGCTGATCAGCTGGATCCGATGTTGATCCTTGATCTGTTCGGGATACAGACACAGTTTGGGTTGTGGCAGATGGTGGAGAAAGGCTTTTCTTATTCCTTTTAGGGACGTCAGGCAAAATCGACTTGTATGTTGGAATGAAGTTAAGAAGCAAAGGCGCTTTCCTTTTCTGGACTGGCAAGTCCAAAAGCTTCTTCAAATCTTTGCTGGGGACGTAGGATTGGCGGAAGCTTTTCGGTGGCTTACGAACATCTGCAAGAAGAACAGACATTAGAAACAGACAGAGTATTGAGGACTTGAAAAGAAACAACTAAGTATTGACACTGGGCTCTTACCCTTACCCTCTTTAACTGACCGAGAAAGACGATAGAGATGGGCATCCTCGTCTGGGGCAAACTCCCAATTCCCCGAAGTAATGAGGTAGTCATCTCCAGCCCCCTTGTTGGAGTCTGGGAGGTCGGCTACAATTTTGAACTCTGTAGACCTCGGCTTAAGATAATAGACGTAGCCTTTTTCTTTCAGATTGAGGGCACACATGGTGTAACAGTACTGAATATCAGCTAAAGTTATCCTAACATTTTTCTGTTTGGCTAAAGCTATAATACCATTAATCACTCGATAAGAGTTTATGGTAAGTTGCATGGGGTTCAACTTATAGTAATGGAGAACTTCACGAAAAAGGGGATTAAGTGGAAGTCGAAGTCCACATTCAGTAAAAGCAACAATGGGAAAGGGCATCGTATCATCTGTGGGCATGATAGAGTCGTCATCTCCAGCCAGTCTCAGATGGACGTCGGCAGGAATTTCGAACTCTTCCCTAAAGTATTCAAGTTTGGTTGGGGTATCTACCCTATGTTTCCACATGCCCATAATGTCGGCGTAAAGGTATTCGACTTCAGAAAGCGGATGTTCTTAAAGGGTTTTTAAGACCTCGGCAAAACCTAGGTAAATACTGGTAAGGGTTGTTTCAATTTTTCCTAAAAATTGGTAGGTTCTATAAACAAATCTCAAAACTGAATTTATGAAAGCAAAGATTGGGGGCACAGATCTGGAAGGAAACACAGAAAACAAGAAACAAAGAATAAAGTTTCAGAATCAAGAACAGAGATAGGGTTCTCAAAAGTATAAAGAATACAGGAGATATAGGGTCAAGAACAGTGACAGGAAAGTGGTGAAACAGTGCAAGTGTTCAAGACATGGACAAAAGCAAAATTAAAGCATTCAGATATGTGGTTCGCAAGGTAAATGCGTGAACAAAACAGTAATGGCAACAGGTAATGAAGAAAATCAACTGGATTGAAAACGAAAGGAACAAAAGCTTACTAGAAAGAATGGAGCCGACACGAAGATCGCCGAAATCAGACGACGGTTACAGAAGTAATAGAACGGCAACACCTCACCAGAAAGGAGAAACTAAGGCAGTTGCAGAGCTTGAAATCTAGAACAATGGCGGATTCGAGAGTAATTTAGCTAGAGAGAGGAAAAGTAAGAAAAATCAAAGTGCAAAGTGAAGAGGCGAAAAAAGGGAAAAAACAAGTTTTGTCAAAAACTTGAAACGCCAGCAAAGATAGAGCAATTAATGCTCCTTGAGCAACGTATACGTCAGACGGCGCCTGCAGATGCCAGACGGATTTACAGGCGCGTCGCAGGCACGAGCCAATGAGGATACAACGCGTAAGTAAAACGGTTGAAAAGTGATATATGACAGCTCATACGCATGAGGGAGTTCATTTGAAGTTCTTGTTCTTTGAGGAAGACTTGTCGGCCTGAAATAAATGATCTCGGCTAAGGAGTTCTTGAGCCGATGAACAGAAAGGAGTACCGATATAGGTTCCATCACCTCAGAATGCCGAGGTAATAGAACCTAGGGGGCAGTTGTGGGGATATATTTTCACAGTTCCAACACGTGGCAAGGTGACGCCGACGTGTCAGCCGAGGTGCCACGTGCCCTGGACGTTGTGCCGAAGTGATCTCGAAGATGCCGAGGTTATCTCCGAAGATATCGGAATCCGAGATAAGTGGATAAGGGACAAGAGTCCAAGAATAAAGAAAGACTTCAGGATGGATAAAGATAACACTCTTAGGGAGTTTATCCTTATCTCTTGAGGAATCCAAAGTAAGTACTGAATTGGAGTCCATAGAAGTCAGGCTTCTAGTGGGACTAGGATTGAGTAAATTATAAAAGAGATGCACCCCCATGGGTCTAAGGTACGCAATTTTATATTTTGAGTAGTGAGTTTAGCACTTGATTATTTTTGAGAAATATACTGACTTGATCGTCGGAGAACCCCCGGGTGGAAGAACCACCGCCGGAGCCTTCTCTTCCTGTACAGGATAGCAAGGTGCCATCTATTCTGCCAGTGTTCTACAGCTGAATTACTAAATGGGCAGTGTGATCAGAAAATCACTCACACACAAACACAATTTTAGGCTTATGATTAGCAAGTTCCATTAAAAAAGTACGATTATGAGTGCCAAAATTCCCACTCATATCATATGGTTGGAATTGCCCTTTACCGAGCATATCCAATGTTTACCTTCTTTTTTTTTTTTTAATGAATTGGATTGGATTATATTAGGCTATTGTTACATTTGAAACAGTGTTTAAAAAATAGAAAATTTTATGATACACATTTTTTTGAGGGTTGTGTATCATATATCCAGTAATGATGTTTGTAATCTTTCGTTATAACTTATTGTATTGTTGAAGGGGTCGTCAATCTTAATGGAATGAGTGGATAACATCGTTCGTTTGTTTTGGATATTGATCTGATCCCTTCTCGATAATTTAAACCGTTTAACCTATAAAACTCGTCAAGTACATCATTCTTGCAAAAAATCAAATTAATCGGATATCAATAGACATTTCATTAGATCACATTTCCGTCAATATGCATGCATAATTTTCAAAATAAATTGTGATAAAAACATTATCTGATCAAGTAGCTACCCATATCCGATTGCTGTGATTTTTTTCAAAGATGATATACTCGATGAGCTCTACACATTGGATTATTGAGATGGACCTGAATCAAAGCCCTAAACAACCGAACAACGCTCTCCAATTACATTGAATTTAATAACTAAAATACTCTTTTTCTGTCAATTTTACTTAACAAAAATAGGCGAATGGTTTAGATTAAAATCGAATCAAATCAAAAGATTATGATTTAAATTGAAAAAATTAAAAACTCAAAATTTATTTTTGTTGCAAACCTCAAACTCTAGGATTTTTTTTTAATTGTCATTTTTTTTTTTAATAGTGAGATTTGTAATTTTTTGTGATCATATATTATCTTATTTTATTAGAGGTGATAAATAATTATTAATGTGGAACAATATCGTATCCTATGAAAAGTCAAAAATGGTTGCTACAATAATAAAGTAGGATAAAATTCCTCTAGAATCTTGTACCTAACATGAATTATTGAATTTATAATTCATATATTAATCTTATTAACCCCACAAAAAATTAAAAATTGATTGTTAAAACCAGTGGACTGTAGCTCCATTTTGTAATTCCGCCATTAAGCTCTTTCCTCCTTTCAAAAAAAAAAAAAAAAAAACTTGCACAAACCTAGAGAGAGAGAGAGAGAGAGAGAGAGAGAGAGAGAGAGATGGAGGTTGAACATTGCAACCATCCGCATCCACTGACCCTCAGTAAAAAGAAGGCGGCTGATGGTGAGGAAATTGTCTGCAATAGATGTTGTCGAAAGATCTTAGGTTCTGCATATTGTTGCAGAAATTGTTCCTTCTTTTTGCACAAAGTTTGTTTAAACCACCCACATGGACGAGGTTTCCACAATACCATCACCATCCATTATTTACATTGAGATCGACACCCATTAAAGAGGAGAACGATAATGATGATGATGAGGAAATTTTCAGCAAGGGATGTTGTCAAAAAATCATAGGTTCGTCTGCGTATGGATGCACATATTGTTCTATCTATTTGGATAAATTATGTACCGAACTACCCAAAGAGATGATGCATTCATTGCACCCAAATCACCCTCTTAAATTACTCCATCCACAACACTACAGATGTCATTGCTGCGGCAAAATTTGAGATGCATATAACTAATGTTGTTCCTGGTGCAGTTTCCACCTCGACATAAATTGTGCTTTGAAAACACAAATTGTTGAACACAAAAGTCACAAACATCCATTAAGTCTCGTTCTCAGCTCGGCCTCCTTTGAATGTCATGCTTGTGGCACAAAACATGAAGGCATCTCGTATATGTGTAGCTCCTGCACATTTTGGATCCATGAGGATTGTGCTTCCTCACCAACCACCATCAAACACAGCGGACATGTTCACGATCTCAAGCTCGTCTACACTTTGTTTTCTGAAGATGAAACCTTCAGTTATTTTTGCAGTATTTGCGAGAAAAAGTTGAACACAAACTTTTGGTTTTACGCTTGCAAAATATGCGGATATTATGTTCATGTGAATTGCCGGACAAAGACAAAGTAAGCTCTTACCTTGACCTTAACTTCGACTTGTTTTGAGTAAATAAATTAAAAATTTTGGCAATGTTTTTTTCTTCATTTGATTGACGTTTTATTGTTACTTTTTGTAGATTTAGGGAAAGCAAAACTACAATCAAGATTGAGGATCTTGATATGGCCAATTTGATTCACTTACCACTACTGCCTAATGAATCAGTCAACCTAATTGCCCAATTTGTGAAGCAGATGAATTTGGGTGACAACAGTAGAGAGGTAAAACTGGAACAATATTGCCATACTCATCCATTAACTCTTTGTAATCTGGACAACATTGATTTGTTCTCGGGAAGCGAATTGTCTATTTTGAATAAGCAGAATATTGACAAAATATGTGACATGTGTGTGCAACCCATCAATGCTTCATTTTACAATTGCAATCAGTGTCATTTTTTTGTCCACGAATGGTGTTCCAAGCTAGACGATAAGTACATCTCAGTTGGAAATGAAATTTTCGATTGCCACGGTTGTGCAGCAAAAGATTGCATCGGATTCAAGTTTTTGCTCGAATATTGGCGCAGTAGTGATCCGCGCTCCGGTTATCGTCTCGACATTAAGTGTGCTTCCTTACCGAGCTCCATCATGCATAAAGCTCATGAGCACCCCCTCATTCTAAAGGAAATTGGTAGAAACGAAGGTTGTGCTGCATGTGATCAAAGCTGTGGAATGTTGTCATTTGGATGTGGCATAAGCTCTTGCAGTTTCAACTTACACTGTGCATGTACTTTGTTACCGAGTATATTTAATCACAGGTATGATGAACATCCCTTCATCCTAACTTATGCTCCTATTGAAAATGGTCCAGATGAATATTGGTGTGAATTTTGCGAGAATCAAATAGACCCAAAGTGGTGGTTCTACCACTGTACTTGTTGCGACAAATCTGCTTGTGCTAAATGCATTCGAGAGAAGGAATTTCCAAATGCCAAGTTGGGGGCCACATTTACGTTCGCCAGTCACCCACACCCCCTCACTTTGGTTCAAGCCACATACATGAGGGTTAGATGCGACGTCTGTAATACAGATATTGTCAGTGGTAACAAAGCCTTTAAATGCGAGCATTGTGAAATTATGCTCTGTAAGACATGTGTTTGTTATCGCCCAACCAAGTGGGAAGCTTTAAGCGATTCTGAGGAGACCGTGGAAAAGTATGAAGCAGAATTGGAAGCAAAATTTGAATTGCTTCAAGCACAAATTGAAGCAACACTTCAAGCAAGCAAAACTTGAAGGAGAAATTATTGAATGGTCTGAATTAAGTCTAAATGATGTTCTAAATGTGTAATTAGAAAATTGTTTTAGAGCTCAAAAAGAGTAGCTCTAAACTAGCATTAAATTGTCTTTTTCTTTCCTTTGTTTTGCCTTTTTCTGTTTTTTCTTTTTTCTTTTTTTTCTTTTAAAAGTGGTTGCCAGCTCAGTAGAACTCCTTTTAGAGCAGCTCTACTAGAGCTCTCAATCAGTGCTGGTGTAATTATTGGTCTAAATCATGAGATTTACCATTTGTGTTAGACTTTTAAGGGATAAAGTATTAAGTGTTAATCTCTAAATGGAATGGAGTAATACTCTTGGAGCATTGACTAATTTCTCAAGGAGAATGAGAAAATAACACTCAATTAGTACACATTAATATGTGTCTAGGAAGGGAAAGATCGGTGGTGCTACATGTACCAATTAGTGTACTAACTAATGTACCAACACTAATTATGACATTATTATTGACCCCACTCATTAATCATATTACAAATATCAAAAACCTCTTAAATCATACCACATCATCAATTAGTACACCAGTTAGTATACTAATAACCTCTTAAATCATACCACATCATCAATTGGTACACTAGTTAGTATATTAATTGGTGCATATAGCATTATTCAGGAAAATATTGAGTACATACGTAACCTTTAGCATAATGCACAAAGTGGTGATCCCAAAATTTGAACCCATAATCTAAACGTTATTAGGCCAAGTCTTGACCATTGAACCAATGGTCACCCTTTAAGGAGAATGAGAAAATGTGTGTGAAATATAAATGAAATGTAATTATATTTCCTTCACATTTTACTTACATTTTATCTTTTCATTTTTAAATCCCTTCTCAAATTCATGAATTAAACACAGTCTTGTTGTTGTTGTTGTTGTTGTTGTGATAACCAAGTGTTTAGCCTAGTTTATGCGCATCTCAATTAATCTCAAGATCCTGAACTAAATGATCAGGCAAATCTCCAATACCTCTTCTAATAACTTAAACTCAAAATTTTAAATCTTATTAGCAAATCTTTATCACTCAAGACCTTTAATGCTTTTTAGAAATTGTTGCAATTGATTCCTCATGCAGTAAATAGGAGTTTGGCTAAAAATTACTCTAATAATTTCTTTGCAGCTTCATGTTAATGAATTGGATTGGATTATACTATGCTATTGTTTTTTTTTTTGATCAGCAAAAAGAAAACTTTATTGATGAAAGAAGCATAGTACATGCAAAAATACATCAACAAAGCAGGGGAGTGCAGAGAGCATCATAGCTAAGCTTAACGATCCAAACTAGGTTGGCACCGAAAAGAAAGCGCAATCATATGCTAGCACTCGACCCAGGATTGGTGAGGAACCAACCAAGGACACCCAAAACCTTTTAGAACCACAACTTTCAAACAGACTAGAGCAAAGTTGCATGCTTTGCAACCAAACTATCAAGCAGAACCAACTTCCATGCTTTGCAGCCACTGCCTCAGCCAAAACTCTTAGAGCAAGAAGCAGAACAGCCTAGACTAGAGCAAAGGATCACAGCAGCCATGCATTGTGCTACCAAAAAACCAGCTGCAACAGAAACTGAACCAAAGTTGCATGCTTTGCTTAGAACAAGAAGTAGAACAGCAGCCCCTGCATGTTGCCAGACAGCAGACATCATCACAGCCGACTTAATTAAACTCCCAACACTGCCCAGCAAAAAGCCACTGCTCATCAACACTCCCATGGACTAATTGCACCATTGATCCCAGCAAACTGCCACTGCACATCAACACTACATCAGAAGCACAGAAGCCAAACATAACAAAACACAGCAGATTCATGAATCACTTCTTCTATATCCCTGATCTTTGTCTAGCAAGAGCAACAGATACAGCACAGACCTGTGGGCATTCCTAATGCAGAATTACACATGAAGACTCCAATGCATTCATCAGAAGCACAGAAGCCACACACAGCACAACACAGCAGCAACCAGCCACACCACACAACCATAACAGATCAAGCACAACAACCAGATTAGACACATTCCTGAACACCTTAGACACCTACCTGAACAGCAAACTCCACCAGCAGCAGCAGAATAGCTACAGCAGCAACACAAAATAACAACCAGCAGAACACACCAGCAGGTCAACAGATCAACTCGAACCACCTCAAACCAGCAGCAGAACAGATATACTCAATCCATTTTACAAAAAGAAACAGACCTCCACACAGCTCCTGGGCAAAACATATGTCTTCAGCCCATATGTCTGCAGAACAGTTTCCAAAACACTCAGCTCCACCCCTTATCTGACTCCAGATGAAGACAACTCTGCATTTGAAGAATTCTGGGAGGCCTTCACAAAACCTCAGAGGTATAGAGGACAGCAGACTTAATGAGACACTTCTAATTGAAACACCCATCACAGCAAACTTAATTAAACTCCCAACACTACCCAGCAAAAAGCCACTGCTCAGCAACACCTAACACAGCAGACTTAATTAAACTCCTAACACTACCAAGGACTAGTTGCACCAGTGGTCACAGCAGCACTATATTGGACTAGTTGCCCCACAGCAGAACACACCCTTCAGAGCATCACAGCAGCACCAATGAATGGACAGAATACACCCTTCAGCATCACAGCAGAGGACAAATTCACACCCTTCCACCAATACATTTCCTAATCTGATAAATGTTGAACAGAAAATCAGTACCAGAGAAATGGAGATCTTTGAAAGAAGCCTTGAGCCAAATAGCAACTCTGAGGATAATTAATTCCTGCAACTCTCCCATTTTTGGTTGAGCACCATTGAATACACAATCATTTCTATACTTCCAAATTGACCAAAAAGCTACAAGTGGAATGGCTTTCCAGATTCTCCCCTCTGCTTTATTCAGCCACATTCCAGCCCACCAGTGCAGCAGACATTCGACAGAATTTGGCACCACCCAAAGCATCCCCCACCACTGTAGCAGACCTGTCCACACCCTCCAAACCATTGGGCACAAGATAAGAACATGTTCTATTGTCTCAGGCTCATTTTTGCAAAACACACAATCAGTTGATACACTCCCATCCAATATCCCAATCCTCTGTAGAAACACACATGTCTTCACTTTATGCTTCCAAGCAAGCCACCCAAAAAATTGCACTTTGGGTGGAAGATAGTTTACCCATATTAACCTACTAAGAAACCCCAACTCCGCAGCCTCTATTGCTGTGTAATTATACAGTGATGATACAAAGGACTGTCCAGATTTGGCTGCCGACCACACTGCTTTGTCCACACTATCCAAACTAAGAGGTGGAGCCAATCTCAGAACCTCTCGAAGCCTGATAAGTTCCTCCTCCTCCCAAACAAACAGCTGCCTTCTGAAGCTAAACACCCAATTTTCTGAATTTTCTTTCTTTTCAACAAGGAGCCGAACAGATCCCCTTTGCTCAGTAGATAACCTGAATAATCTAGGGAATTCCTCTTTAAGGCATACATCTCCACACCATTTATCATGCCAAAACTTCACTCTAAGGCCATCGCCCACTGCTATCTTGAAGTGATTAACATAAAATTGAACCAGGTTGGTTCTATACTCTGCCACAGCTAGGATATCCTTCCAGATTTTTGAGCTTCTACTGTCTTGATTTAGACTAGGAAACCAATCTGCCCCTTCCAGATTGTGCTTGCTGCATATTACCTTTTTCCATAAAGATTCCCCTTCATTTGCAAACCTCCACCACCATTTAAGCAAAAGGCATACATTAACATCCCTAATTCTCCGAATACCCAATCCTCCTTGACTTTTGCTCAAAGTTACCTCCTTCCATCGCACCATATGCACTTTCCTCTTCAAATCTGTGCCTCCCCATAAAAATGCAGCCTGGATGCTATCTATTTCCTTAGCAATTCCTTCAGGCATCTTAAACAATGATAAGTAATACACTGGTAGATTAACAATTTTTACGTTGTATTTAGACTATGGATTTGGATAAAGATTTAGAAGAAGAAAAAATGAGAAAAAAGTCAAGCATATATTTCATTCATATTTCAAGTTTTATTTGTACAAAGAATGACTTGCAATTAGAGAAGCATGGAATTCTTTCAAAGTTTGTTATATTACGTTGTGTTTAGATCATAGATTTAAATAGGAATTTAGGGTCATAATCATAAATAGAGAAAAAAAAATTAACTTATTTTCATTTAAATTTTCTTTACTTTTTTTACATTTTTTTTTTAAAATCCTACCTAAATCCATAATCCAAACACAGTTTTGAAACCATCATTATACCACAAAAAAATGTGATTGTGAGTAAAATTTTGCCAAAATTCCCTCTTCTATGGTTGTAATTAGCTTTTCCTTTTCCCTTATATTGCAAAGTGTGATTTTTATTTATTTTTCCTCTCATTTCTTCTGCAATCAGATATATGCATAATGATGAATATAAACAATTACTCTTTCATGTAGATAATATGATGGAGGCAAGTTGGTTTTCTTGTCACTCACCCAAATTTGACACAAATTAATGTTTACAAATTATAACTTGCAATATGGCATATTGTGTTTTTTTCAAGAGAAGTGAGATAATAGTGCAACAATGATATAGACCGCCACTATCTCCCACCCCCACTATCCCCACACGTACGTGGGGGTTAGTGATTGAAGAGAGAGAAAAATAAATAAATAAACAAATAAATTTGGCCAATGACCGCCCACTGGGAGTCCTGAAGGTCTCTCCAGTGGGGGTCCCAATCATTTTTGGATAATAGTGGTATTAAGAAATTCTTTGAGAGCAACTGCTTACCCCATCTGAAAAAAATGAAGCCCATTTTCGCAATTAATGAAACCGAAAAAAAAAGAAAAAAAAAAGAGGTTATTTTTAATTTTATCTCGTATAATATTGTCATTTTTTTATTTTCATTTGTAAATAGTTAATTCCATCTATTTAATCTTTAAAGTTTCTAATTTCAGTTTGTATGGTCCAATTGAAGGCATATTTTATCCATTTAGTCCTAAAGGTTTTTTTATTTCATGTCATATGGAGACGGACCATCCAAAGCAATAATGGTCAAATCCTAACCTAACAAGCAAAAAAATAATTTTATAATTTACACAATTTAAATTATGTAATTAGACACCAATTATTTTACTCATACTATATTAGACAACTTACACTTTAAAACAAAACATTTGTATTCTTCTTCACTCCTAATTTCAAAGTAGTACAGTCTTTGGTTGTATAGTTAAAGATGTTCAAATTTTAAAATGATTTTTTTTTTTGGGTCCATCAAATTGGACTTTAACGTCATTTGATTTGAAAACTATTTCCAATTGGAGCAATTTAGCTGAAATTTGAAACTGTGTGACCCAAATAAATGAAATTGATAGTTTAAATAGAAAAAAAAAAAAAAAGGTTATTTTTGCTGAGTATACCTATGAAACCAATTGGTTTATTAAAATATTTAGTTTGGTTTGGTATTGATTATAATATATTTTAATATATTATACCTAATTTTTAGAGGCCTAATAAGTATTTAAAAATCAATTTGGCAACGGCTAGAATTTTGATAAAAAGTTCAAGAACCAACAATATTTTCATATAACAATACTTGGTAGTTCGAATTTGTGTGGCCCGAATGGCTCGAATGTATCAAAACGACATCATTTTACCCCAAAACAACGTCGTTGGTAAAACGATATCATTTTGATAAATTCAAGCTATTCAAGTTATGAAAATTCAAGCTACCAACCAGTGTTATTTTCATATATAGATTGGAAAATCAATCGGTGGAATCAAAATTTGGGTTAGTGTGCTACTTTTCGGCTGTTTTTTGAAGTTTTTCTTTGCTTCATTTTTGGCTCTTTGAAGGTTCGTTTGGCAAGGGCTCATTGGGCTCATGAGCCACAAAAGACAAAATAGGCTTATGAGCCACAACAGACAAAACATCACATCCAACCCCATAATCATTACACTCTTCTCTCACAAAAAAAGCCAAAAAAGCCAAAAAGCCAAGAGCCCTTCCCAAACCAAGTTTTTGAGCCCAGGCTCATATAGCCAAAAAATCCAAAAAGCCAAAGAGCCAGCCCACTTCCCAAACGGAGGCTCAATGTGCATATTTGAATGATTTGGTGAAGTTGATTTGGGATATTATTTGTGGGGATGTAATTTCTGAATGACAACACATAGCCGAGGTGCCACGTGTCCTAGACATGATGCCGAGGTAATCTCGGCTAGGCCAAGGTTATCTGCAAGAATATCGGAATCCGGGGTAAGCGGATAAGGGATAAGAATCTTAGAATGAGAGGGGATTTCGGTTTGGGTAAAGATAAGACTCTTAAAGAGTTTATCCTAAACCTACTGGGAGTCCAAGATTAGCAGTAATCCTAAATCCATTGAAACTAGGCTTCTAATGGGATTAGGTCAGTCTTGGCTATAAAAAGAGGCACCCTCATGGGTCTAAGGTACGCTTTTTGTATTCTGAATAGTGAGTTAAGCACTTTTGCTATCTTTGAGAGATAACTGACTTGATCATTGGAGTGCTCCCGGGTGGATGAACCATCGCCGGAATTTTATCTTTTTGTTGACAGGTCGTTTGGGCTTAATCTATTCTGCCGGTGTTCTCCAGCTGAATACCTTTTTGGCAGTGTGGTCGGAAATTGACACACACAATTTGGCACCGTCTATGGGAAAGAAAGGAGAATAGATGGCCAACAACGGACAGAAAGAGAAGGTTGAGGACGACACCCTTACTGAGAGTGAGAAACATATGGACCTTGACATCGAAGAAGACAACTGCAACGAAGAGACTCGCAATAAGAATCACGGAGGAAAGGACGTCGGCCAGGAGGACGACGTACCAAAGAAAACGAACCGAAGCGGGTATTATAACGAGGACGACATCCAGGTATGGAAAGTGTTAGGTTTTTATTCTTGGCAATCCCGTTTGACAAAACTCCTTTCAGTTGTACTTATTTTTCGCACTTTTTATTTCAGTGAGGCTATGAGTGTTTAGATGCGAATCCAACCCGAATTGTGCCTTGCAGAGAAGTTTGTGATGTTAATACTTTCAAGATTGCCACTTCGCTGATTATGACGGGGATTGAGCTACCCGATCAGCTCGCGGGGGTCCAGGGGGCAACGCTCCTTGGCGAGTCTGGGGCAGCGCCACGGCGAGGTCGAGGGGCAACGCCCCCGAAGCAAAATGCAAAATTGCTTTCAAAGTTGCCTGTCCGCTCTTGCTTGCTCGAGTGAAGGAGTTTTCGCTCGAGCGAAGGCTGCGTCTGTGTAAAAACCTGAAATAGATGAATGTACGCTCGAGCGAAGGGTGCGTGGCTCGAGCGAAGCCACTTATGGAAAACACGCGTTTTTGGTTCCTCGCTCGAGCGAGCTTTGCAGTCCTAGATTTCTATAAGTATTTGTTTTAGTCCAAAACTAGGATTACTCCTCCAAATCTTCTTCTTGGATATTAAGGTTTATATCTGGAGATATTTTGCTAGTTTTCTTTGATGTTTTGATTGAGTATTCAACTTATGGTTTAAAGAGTATACATCAAAGGATTATTTGTTTGTTCTACACAAAAGAGAGAGTTGTTCTTCGGTGGATTCCGAAGAATTCGAGCCTGAAGCTTTGGTAGATTTTGGAGTGGCTCATCGTTAAGACAATTCCAAGGTGAAGACGGGGTTGGAAGAGGCACATAGCGGTTGGTTCAATTCGGGCGTGGATTCGCTAGGTAATTGAGAGTATACCTGTGTAATTCCTTTATATCTTCTTAGTGGATTGTTTTATGGCTGTTGCCCATGGTTTTTTATCACAATTGAAGGTGTCCAATTGTGGTTTTTCCACGTAAAATCGTTGTGTCGATTTGTCTTGATTGCTTGTTTGGGATTTTTGTTTACTGCTTAAAATTGATACATAATCACAAATCAATATCTAGGGAATTTCTAGATTTTTCATAAAGAAAGATGCCTGCGGAGGGACGATAAGGTGAAGGGAATGGCAAACAAATTGGCGGACCTACAAACGGTGGTCAATTTCATGATGCAGAACAATGTCATGCAGCCACCGTTCCTGTTACAAGATACGTCGATTCCAACAGCCAAGAAAGGTGCCCAAAAAGGGGGGCAGAAAACGGTTCCTGCAGTCTTTCAGCACGACGGGACCAAGGGACATTCTCACCGGCCTTCGTAGGAGGTCGGGCATGGAGAATCGAGGAAAGGGGAATCCCAAAAGACACGTCGAACCAGAGAAGACTGCACCAAAGAACATCGGGATGTTCAAGGGAAGGAATTCTGTTTCGACACGACCAATAAAGGGAAGTCCAAGAGGACTCACAATGACACCGGAAGTAGCGTGCCGAAAAGGCTGAAATCTGGAGATAGCCGAGCTCCTGGACGGACCAAGGAGGATCTGAGGGATTACCTCCAGAGGAAGCAACAAAATGCCAAGGTAACCTCTTCAGTCAAGCCGAAAACGCCGTGCTTGGTAGAGTTGGACAAATTCGAGGCCCCGAAAAGGTTTAGTATGCCGAGGTTCTAGATATACGATGAAAAGTCGGATCCTAACTTTCACGTCGGCCTGTACCTAAACTCGATGGCACTATACACCGGGAACGAGCCGTTGCTTTGCAAAGTGTTCCCTTCGTCCTTCAGGGAAATAGCATTGGACTGGTTTCACAAGTTGCCGAAAGGAACTGTGAAAACTTGGAAAGGCCTAGCCGAGATGTTCGTGGCTAGGTTTGTGACAAACAAGCTACAGCCATTAAGGGTGGACTCCCTGATGGCTCTGAGAATCAATGAGGATGAAAGCCTTAGGGCCTATGCCAAAAGGTACTATGAGGTATTCAACCGGATACCGGGATGCAACCAAGAGGTGGCGGTCGTGTCTTTTAAGAACAGCCTGAAAGATGATTGTTTGCTTCGAAAATCATTAGCAAAGACACTGGCAAAGAGTATGGAGGAACTGATGGCCAGAATTGAGAAGTATGCGAGGGCCGAGGAAGACACGCCGGGGACAAAGGCGTCGAAACAAGAGAAGGAAAACGGCTCGTTGAAGCGAGGCCGAGGTAATGGCGGGTATAACAAGCAAGAGACGGGATTAAAGGCTGCACAGGCAGTCACGACTATATTCTGAATCCCAATTTACAAAGTCTTGGAGAAAATTCGAAATCAGCCCTATTACAGAGCACCAGTAAGGGCTCCTGGTGAATTTATGGGAAGAAGCCTTGGCAAACACTGTGCTTACCACAACGAAGATGGGCATTTGACTTAAGGGTGCAGAGCCCTAAAGGCACATCTGGAAGACTTGGTAAGGCAAGGTCATCTAAGGGACCTTATAGACGAGGCTAGGACAAGAGAGGAGCAAGCAAGACTGCCTCAGGCACCGGCAGCACCGTCTCTTCCAGCACCACAACCGTAGGCAGACGGACCTCGGGTGATCAATGTGATTCACTCGAAGGTCAATGAGAATGAAATACGTGAGGAGACTCAGAAGATAAAACACTTGCAACATGTGTACCAGGTCAGGCAGAAAAGACCTAGGGCAGACGAGTGCTAGGGACCAGTGGTGTCCTTTATTGAGGAAGATCTAGAGATGGTGCAGCATCCGCACAACGATGCCCTAGTAATATCCCTCCAGATTGGAGAATGCCAGGTAAAGCGAATTCTGATTGATCAGGGTAGCTCTTCTGACATCATGTATGTCAGATGTTACAAGGAGCTTGGCATTCATCAAGATGATCTGGAGCAATCCAATGGTCCAATGGTCGGGTTCAATGGAACGCCGACATGGCCCTTGGGAGCAGTTAGTTTGAAGGTGCAGGCTGGCACCAAGAAGATAAAAACTGAGTTCACAGTAATTGACACTCCCTCCCCTTATAATGCTATCTTGGGAAGGCCATGGCTGCATGCAATGGGGGCTGTTCCCTCAACATTGCACCAATTACTACGATTCCCAACAGAGCATGGAATTGAGGAGGTTAGAGAGGACCAAGTGCAAGCAAAGAATTACTCTATGGCAGTAATGAAATCCACCTGCAACATACGAGAAGTAGAAGCAGAAGCAGAAGCAGAAGCAGCAGAGATTGAAGATGAGGACATGGAAGTCCTGGAGGACATCGGCAAAAAACCAGTCGAGAAAAGTGAGGAAGCCCTAAAGAAAGTCCTTGTCCAGCAAGGGGATGAAGAGTGCTTCTTCCTTCTCGGCTCAGGCTTGGCCGGGGAAGAGGAAAAAAAGCTAGAGGCGTTCTTGAGAGCAAACATTGAGGTGTTTGCCTGGACGCCGTATGAGATGCCTGGCATTGACCCCGAGGTCACATGCCATAGACTGAATGTGGACAGGTCAGCTAAACTTGTCATCCAGCGAGCAAGAAGGCCGACGTTGATGCATGTCGAGGTAGTGAAAGAGGAAGTGGATAAACTTCTGGAGGCCAGGGCCATTCGAGAGGTAAATTACCCAACGTGGTTATCAAACACGGTGGTTGTGAAGAAAAAGAATGGGAAGTGGAGGGTCTGCGTGGACTTCACTAACCTGAACAAGGCTTGTCCCAAAGACAGTTTCCCACTACCCAAGATTGACCAATTGGTGGATGCCACTTCAGGGCATGAAAGGATGAGCTTCCTGGATGCATACAGGGGGTACCATCAGATAGCTATGTACCCCCCAGATGAGGAGAAGATTGCATTCATCACCCTAAAAGGGCTGTATTGCTACAGAGTGATGCCGTTTGGTTTGAAAAATGCAAGAGCAACTTACCAGAAATTGGTGACCAAGATGTTCAGGCATCTAATAGGCAGAACAGTAGAAGTATACATAGATGACATGGTCGTGAAGACCAAGGAACCTGAGGATCATTTGGAAGACTTAAAGGCAGTTTTTGAAATCCTTAGAACATATCGGCTCCGACTCAATGCGTCGAAGTGCGCATTTGGAGTTGGGTCTAGTGAGTTCTTAGGATACTTAGTTACCAGAAGGGGTATTGAGGCTAGCCCTGATCAAATCAAGGCCATTTTGGAGTTGAAGAGCCCAACATCGGTAAAGAAAGTGCAGATGTTGACTGGAAGGGCTGCAGCCCTGAATAGATTCATAAGTAGTAGCTCTGACAAATGTAAACCTTTCTTCAGCTTAGTAAAGAAAGCCACAGACTTCTTATGGACAGAAGAGTGCGAAGTCGCCTTGGCCGACTTGAAGAAGTATTTGACCACAGCTCCAGTCCTCTCAAATCCAGTGCTTGGAGAGGTGCTGTTCTTATACTTGGCAGTCTCATAACATGCAGTAAGTGTAGCAGTGATTAGAGAAGAAAATAGAGAGCAAATGGCGGTTTACTACGTGCGTAAAACCCTAGTAGATGCAGAGATCAGATATCTACCCCTGGAAAAGCTAACACTGACTTTAGTAATGGCTTTCAAGAAGCTGAATCATTACTTTCAAGTCCACAAAATTGTGGTGTTAACTAAGCACCCCTTGAAATCCCTGTTGCAGCAGCGAGATCTGACAGGCAAAATAGCCAAATGGGCAGTGGTATTGGGCCAATATGACCTGGAATTCAGACCTAGAACAACAATCAAAGGCCAAGTTTTGGCTGCCTTCATGGCCGAGTTCACACCAGGCTCCATCACACATCGGGCTTCATTGAGCCGAGGTCCAGGTGAACAAGGAGAAACCCAGTTGGGGATAACCAAACAGAGGAAAGAAGAGAAACTCAGGCTATGCAATATTTATATTTGCGACTCCTTCCGGCTGTTTGTTGATGGGAGTTCAAACAGACAAGGAATGGGAGCAGGAGTAATACTAGTATCTCCAGATGGGCAAATACTGGAACAATCCATTCATTTGGAGTTTAAAGCCTCAAACAATGAAGCAGAGTATGAAGCACTGATCGTAGGATTAAAGCTGGCAGTAGCAATGGAAATTGATGAAGTAATAGTCTTCTGTGACTCCCAACTTATCGTCAACCAAGCAATAGACGAATACGCAACCCGAGATGAAAGGATATCGGCCTATATAAAGGAGGTAGGCAGACTAGTAGCCTTGTTTCAAAATTGCCGACTACAGCAGGTTAGCCGAGATGACAATAGCCATGTTGATGCTCTGGCCAACCTGGCTAGTGCAATGAAACCTGGAGAGGCAAGGACAATAATGGTAGACTACTTGTCAGGTCCAAGCATAGAACTACTGAACACAGAGCATGAAGCAATGTGTGTGGAGATGGGACCAAGCTAGATGGATGCAATAATAGTATTCCTTAAAGAGGGAAAGCAACCAGATGATCATAAAGAAGCACACAAGATCAGACTAAAGTCGGCAAGATTCAGTCTTACAGCAGAAGGACATCTTTACAGAAGATCGTTTACTGGACCCTTTTTGAGGTGTGTGCATCATTCACAAGTTGAAGACCTCTTGTATGAGATACATGAAGGAGTATGTGGAAGCCACATTGGGGGCAGGTCACTTGCTCATAGGGCCATTACTCAGGGGTACTGGTGGCCTTATATGCAAAAAGATGCTGAAGCCTATGTCAAGAAGTGTGAGAAATGCCAAAGGTTTGCACCTTTGATATATCAACCAGCAGCGGACTTGAACCCGGTGTCCAGCCCTTGGCCATTTGCCCAATGGGGCATGGATCTTGTTGGACAATTGCCTCAAGCAACTGGACAAAGGAAGTACCTACTAGTGGCAACAGATTACTTCACCAAATGGGTGGAAACTGAACCCCTCGCAAAGATAAGAGTTGTTGATGTGAAGAGTTTCATTTGGAAGAATATCATCACCAAGTTTGGGATTCCAAGGGCAATAATAGCAGACAATGGTACACATTTTGACAGTAAGCTAATCAAGAGCTTCTGTGCAAAGTACAAGATTAAGAATTATTACTCAACTCCTAGCTTCCCTCAAAGCAATTGTCAAGCAGAGGCATCCAATAAGGTCATCTTGGATGGGATCAAGAAGAGGCTGGAAGCAGCTAAGGGAAAGTGGGTGGATGAGTTACCCAGTGTACTCTGGGCATATCGGACTACGCCGAGAAGAACAACTGGGAAATCCCCATTTACCATGGCTTTTGGCACAGAAGCAGTCATTCCACTGGAGGTCGGCATCCCAGGGATTAGAACCCAGGGAGTTGAGAATTGGACCAATGAGGCATTCCTGGCTTGAGATCTAGATCTACTAGAAGAAAGAAGAGAGAAAGCAGCAATTCAGCTGAGGGCGTACTAGCAGCAGCTTGCTAGGGCTTATAATAAGAAATTCAACCCACAAGAATTCCAAGTTGGTGACCTCATCTTGAGAAAGGTCGTCAACAACAAGAAGGATCCCAGAGAGGGCAAGCTTGGCCCGAATTGGGAAGGACCCTATAGAATCATCTCGGTCTTGGGCAATGGGGCATATCGGCTTGAGGACAGTGAAGGCAAAGAGTTGCCAAGACCTTGGAATACTTACAATCTGAAGTTTTTCTATTATTAGATTTTCTTATTTTTTTTAAGTTCTTGTTATTAGCCGAAGTAATAATAAAGTTTTAGCTTGATTTTTAAACTTGTGCAGTATGACTGACCAGTCACTTGGCGATGTTTCTGATTGAAACATGACGAATAACTTAGACTTATTATATGGCAGAGTTTTTACTTGCATATAATAGAGTTGAACTAAGTTGGCGATGTTTCTGATTGAAACATGACGAATAACTTAGACTTATTATATGGCAGAGTTTCTACTTGCATATAATAGAGTTGAACTAAGTTGGCGATGTTTCTGATTGAAACATGACGAATAACTTAGACTTATTATATGGTAGAGTTTCTACTTGCATATAATAGAGTTGAACTAAGTTGAATTAACTTATATCAGTTAGATTAGCAGGGGGACCGAGGTTAATGACCTCGGCCATCCTCTATTCGAATCTGATCTCGGCGACAAGATCAATGCCACATACTTAATGAGAACCCAAGTGGAACTTAAGTTCACAATAGGGGGCAAAGAGCTAGAGAATGATGCTTGGAAGTTGGAATTTACAAGCTAAAGTTGGTTTAACACTTGTTGAAATTTTAAGAAAAATTTACAAGTTGGAGTTAACCCGAGGTTATGTTAAAAGAAGATTAGTTTAACACTTATTGAAATTTTAAAAAAAATTTACAAGTTGAAGTTAACCCGAGGTCCTGATAAGTAAAGAGTGAAGTGGCAAGTTGTAAATAACATTTGTGAAAATATTATGATAAAATATTTTCAAGTGTTGGGTCAAAACCGAGATAAACTACTAGTGGGTATAGCAGAAGTATTCCACACCGAGAAGATTACACAATTAAGGTGTACACATGTAAATTATTCTAAGTATAGAATCATACAAGACAGTAAAAAGAAGACAAACATACAATTACATTGAAAGAAGAAAGTTATACTTGCATTCAGATAAGGAAATTCAAATACAAAAAGGCACTTCGGCCTAATATTGGAGATTACTTATAAAAGCCTACATAAACAAAGTACAAGGTACAAGAAATAAAGAAGGAAACATCAAAATAAACTACTCGGCGTCGGCGGCGGGTTGTGTCTCACCCCCAGAAGACAGTTGGGAAGACTTCTTAGCAGCCTTCTCAGCCGCGAGCTCAGCATCAATCTCTTGAAGAGTTTGATCGAGGCTCTTCTCGGCGAATGGCACCTCGGAGTTTGTCTTCTGAGAGGAGGCATCCATTGAGACCTCATCCTCCTCATCTTGAGTCAAGTCCAAGACTTGCTCATTCAGAGTTGGGGACTTGGTCCCAGCAGCCTCTTCCGTCTTATCGGCCTCAGCTTCCTTCTGGACTCATCCTCGGATTGGCTTGAAGTAGGGGGGAATGGCAGGATGAGGCTTCCAGCATCCTTCAGAGGAGAGTCCTTGGGAACAACCAACGCCTTCAAAGCAGCCATCCAACCAAAGGTGTAGCCCTTGTTGCATGCTTGTCTGACTTGTCTCTTGCAGTCTTCTTTGACATCGGCTGTCCCCTCGGCGTATGCTTTCTCATCCGCCGCCTTGATCTCGGCTGCTTTTATGGCCAAGGCAGCCCGAAGCTCGGCTTGAGTTTCAACAGTTTTTACTTCGGCCTCATTTGTTTCGACCTCAAGGACCTTCTTAATGGCCTCTGCAGCATCTGCTTTTTCCTCGGCCTCATCTTTAGCTTTTTTGGCTTCCTCGGCCTGGTCTGTTAAAGTCTTCATCTTGGCCTCAGCCCTGTTAATGGCCCTTTGCAAGCTAGCAGCCTCGTTGGTTTTATTTGCCAACTCCTTCTTAATGTTGAAGGCTTGCATTGCAAATGAGTGACCATATTGGATCGCCTAGAAGAAATGGACAGAACAAAAATTAGCAAAATTTTCTAAGTAAGAGAAATAGAGAAAGTAAAGTACCAAGTGTTGAGGGCTTACTTGTACGGAGTGCTGTAACATTAGAGCGAAGTTTTCATACTCGCTCATCTCGGCGTTACGATTGAGATCATTGGGAATGAGCAAGGCGGTAGAGAGGGCAACACCGACTTCAATGTCATCGGCGCTGTCGCTAGCTCTAACCAACTTCTCCTCGATGGTAATGGGGGGAGCCCAGGGGGCATTAGATTTCAGAGAGCCCGAGGTTGTTGCCGACTCTGACCTCGGCCTCTTTGACCGAGTTGATTGGGATGGCTCGGCCTCGGCAGGCCTCTTCTCTGCAGCGAAGGAGGTCTTCTCGCTCTCAGCCAATTTTGAAATTGGCAAGGTGTCCTCAGTGTCAATCTGAGTCACCGTTGCCTTAGGCTAGGCTTTCTTCAGTCTTTTGGGCTTTAGCTTTGGTTGAGACTGGGATAGAGAAGGTTGAGCGTTGACAGTGTCGAGGATGTCGACCAGAAGATCGTCTGCAACTGCTTTCTTGCGACCCATCTCGGAAGCGATTACAGTTCAGCGTCGGCGTTTGCGTTGAGATGGAGGGATCAGATATGGAGCCGAGGTTGATGGTCCCTCAGCTAGATCGGAAGTTGATCCCTGATCTGGCCGGGGTGATGAAATTGCTGGTGGAGTTGTGATGGAAGGAAAAGACTTGCTTTTCTTCTTCGGAACGTCGAGCAAAACGGATTTGTAGGTTGGGATGAAGTTAAGCAGTAAAGGAGCTCTATGCCTCTGAACTGGCAGATCCAACAGCTTCTTGAGGTCCTTGTTAAGGAAGAAGGACTTACGGAAGTCTTTTGGCGGCTGTAAAAGAGCTGCAAGAAAAACAAACGTTAGAACATACGGAAAGAATAAAGTATTAAAGACTTGAAAAATAAGTGAGTGTAACACTTGGTTCCTACCATTACTCTTTATGAATACTGTTCGGCTAAGAGGGTAGAGATGAAGGTCCTCATCTAGAGCGAACTCCCAGTTGCCCGAGACAATGAAGTAATCGTCTCTGGCTCCCTTGTTGGAGTCTGGGAGGTCGGCAACAAGTTTGTATTCTGTGGACCTCGGTTTGAGGTAGTAGATGTAGCTTTTTTCTAACTTAAGGCCACACATGGTATAGCAGTACTGGATATCGGCAAGGGTAACCCTAGCGTTCTCTTTTTTGGCTAAGGCTATTATGCCATTGATAACTCGGTAAGAGTTGATGGCGAGCTGCATTGGGTTCAATTTGTAGTAATGGAGGACTTCTAGGAAAAATATGTTGAGAGGGAGCTTAAGCCCACATTTTATGAAAGCTACAACTGGGAAAGGCATGGAATCGACTGTGGGCATGATGGAGTCATCCTCCCCAGCCAACTTGAGATGGACGTCGGCAGGAATGGAAAACTCCTGCCTGAAATATTCTAACTTGGTTGGGTATCTACCCTATACCTC
Source organism: Camellia granthamiana (assembly GCA_036172215.1). Lineage (NCBI taxonomy): Eukaryota > Viridiplantae > Streptophyta > Magnoliopsida > Ericales > Theaceae > Camellia > Camellia granthamiana. Next base: position 54,153,920 of record CM069910.1, read on the forward strand.
CACATACCCATGATGTCGGCTTAAGGGGAAAGTATTGGGATTCAGAAGGAAGTGTTTTGTAGGGGTTTGAAGGACCTCGGCCAAAACCTAAATGTGTGCTGGGGTAAGAATTTGTGAAGATCTAAGGGGAATTCATTTCAGTTTTCCCTAAGATTCGTGAGTTCTACGACAAATCTCAAACCTAAGTCTAAGCAAACAAAGATTGAAGGCAAGAATTTGGAGAAAACACAGAAAACAAAAACAAGAACAATGATTCAGAATCAAGAATAGTGATGAACTATCAAGAACACTATGATAGAGTGTGTACACGGGTGCGAGACCAAGAACAGTGGCAGAAAACCAGGTGTACGAAACAGATTGTGTATACATATGTATTTCCATGAACAAATTGCAAACAAAGGGAAATTTGCAACATAAAAAGATTCAAGAACACGAATGAAGTCACAGTAGCCGTATATGAACACAACAATTTAAAGTACAACAAGAAATTGAAACGAGGGGGACAGAAATAACTCACCGAAGAGAATGAAGCCGGTGTGAGGTACGCCAGAGTCAGATGATGGCAGCGATCGGAGAAGGACAGCAAAAATCTCACCGGAGGAGGTGAACAGAGTGGTTGCAGAGCTTGAGAGCTTAAAACAATGGCGGATTCGAGAGAGTAGAGAAAGAGAGTTAGCACGAAGTTGAGGATACAAAGGTGAAAGGACGGAGAGAGAAGTGGTTTTGATCAAAACCACGAAATGGCGGCAAAATTGCAATCAATGTGCCTAGGGCGACGTGCTTGTCAGACGGCGCAGGTAGACGCAAGGCGACTTAAAGGCGCGTGTCAAGTACGATCCAGTAGGGGAAAGACGCGTGGCAGAAACGGTTGAAATACTGTGCGTGACAGCTCACACGCGTGTTGAAACTCTTGAAGTTCTTGGTTTAATGAAGCAAAGACTTCGACTAGGAGGATGATCTCGGCTAAATAATTTGAACCAACTTGGTTATTTGTTTTAAGGCATTGATGAAAAGAAATTACAGGTAATGGTCATATGGAGCCAACAAATGACGACCTTGGTAATGAAAGATAAAGCGAGCTTAGCTGACATGCTAAGTGGAGGAAATGATATAAGTTCCATCACCTCAGAATGTCGAGGTAATAGAACTTAGGGGGCAGTTGTGGGGATGTAGTTTCTGAATGACAACACGTGGCCGATGTGCCACGTGTCTTGGACATGATGCCGAGGTAATCTCGGCTAGGCCGAGGTTATCTGCGAGAATACCGGAATCCGGGGTAAGCAGATAAGGGACAAGAGTCCTAGAATGAGAGAGGACTTTAGTTTGGGTAAAGATAAGACTCTTAGAGAGTTTATCCTAAACCTACTGGGAGTCTAAAATTAGCAGTAATCCTAAATCCATTGAAGCTAGGCTTCTAATGGGATTAGGTCAGTGTTGGCTATAAAAAGAGGCACCCTCATGGGTCTAAGGTACGCTTTTTATATTCTGAATAGTGAGTTAAGCACTTTTGCTATCTTTGAAAGATAACTGACTTGATCGTCGGAGTGCCCCCGGGTGGACAAACCACCGCCGAAATCTTATCTTTTTGTTGACAGGTCGTTCGGGCTTAATCTATTCTGCCGGTGTTCTCCAACTGAGTACCTGTTTGGTAGTGTGGTCGGAAATTGACACACATTATTTTATGGTCTTCTTCAACTCTGTTTTTAAATTTTTTTTTCATTTATTTGATGAGATCTTTCCTCTTGATTATGTATGATTATTTAAAATTTATCTAAGGGTGGTTTTGTGAGACCATCGTGTCTCATTTGTAATCATTTACAAACTTTTTGGTTGATAGTGGAATTAGATTTCAGTCCTGTGAACGTACCTCACATTAAGGGAACCGTGTAAAAATTCTTGTGTCGTTATTGATTTAATTTTTCAGCATTAATTTTTATTTCCACCTATTGATTTACTTATAAAAAATTGTCTACTTTTCCTAACAATTTTTTGGCTCCTTTTCTAAGGCAATAGGAGCTTTCCCGCTTATAATAAAAAAAGATTACAAAAAGATACCCACCTCCTCTCAGCTATACATATATAAAAGACTACGACAACATATCACAAGTGCAAAAATACTAAAAATATCATAAGTTGCTACACGGCCAGATGCTATACCAGGCCTATGCGATACTTTCTGATCTTCTTCAGTTTCAAAATAGAATGGGCTGGATAAATAAATATATGAATATGGGCCCAGAATAACGCTAGCTGGAACAAATCCAGCCATTTTTCTAAGCTCAAATTGATGTTCTAGAGCCCATCAACCAATGTATATGCTTTAGAAAATGATATGTGACAAAGTTTATTAGTGTTTTGAATAGCAACTTACATATGTAAAAAAAAATAATAATAAAAATTACAACGCCCTCACATGGTTTATTTCGGTAAAATGGTGTGTCAGTTGCAGGTTGAAACATTTAAATGTAAAACATTCTTCACTAAGCCTTTTAGAGTTTAAACATTTTTCTTTAACAATAATTGAAAGTGACACCTGCATGAATTATTTTAAGTGATAAGGATTATAGTAAGAAACATCTCATTTAAAATTTTAGTCTAGATATGCTTAAATTTTTAAATATATGAGTATATTCATCTTTAAATATTGAATTGGGTTATCAACCCTAATGACACATAAATTGGGCATAGACCAATGTAATTTTTCAAGGATTAGGATTGGGCCAATGTATGAAGGCTTAGGGCCCTAGAGGTGGGCCTTGGCCAACTTCTAAGCCAATTTTAATAGCTATCTGAGCTCTAGTCCTTGGCCAACAATTTATCAACATCATGGGAAAATAAAAGTTATGGTTTATTTTAGGGTTAACTAGCATAAAACTTTAATGATTTTTTTCTATAATTTGTAAAATTTATCCAGTGTCAATCAAATAAAAGTTTTTTTCTATAATTTGTAAAATTTATCCAATGTCAATCAAATAAGAGTAAAGTAATTAAACCATTAATGTTTTTTTTTTTCTTTTTTTTCCCCTAGTAATGGCATGTGGCTCATTTTTATTTTTAAAATGTTAAATGGTCAATGCATTTTTTTTTACTTTTTTTTAAAGGAAAAAAATTAGGTATGGAATGTCTTGTTTTTAAGACGGTAAGGCACTGTTAGGAGAGAAACTAAATTTGAGAGGACACACACAAAAAAAAAGAAAAAAAAAGAAAGAGAGGTTGTGTTTGGTTTGTAATTCAAACCATGATTCCACGCCTGTTATAAATCCTCTGTTTGTTTATAGTTTTCAAATCATGATTCTAAATTAATTTCAAAACACATTTTGAAAACATGTTTAGTAAACCAGGGAGTTTTTGAACCCGATTGTCTATCCGGACATCCGCCTAGACAGTTTTTGAATTTTTGGGTCTACCTGGACATCCGGCCAGTTGACCGGAACAGTTTTTTTTTTTAGCAACTGGGACCTGTTATCTGGAAAAAAAAAAAAAAATTATATTTGTTTTTGATATTTTTTAAATATATAATATATTTTTTTGAGACTAAAATGACAAATTATTTGGGCATTTATTTAAAATTAACACAAAAAAATGAAATAAAAATTAATTTGTCACAGTAATTTTTAAAAAATAAAATTATTTTTGGAATTTTTTTAATTTTTTAAATAAAAAATTATATTTGTCAATAATTGTTTTTTTGAATTGAATTTTAAAAAGAGTTTAGTTATGAGGTTCGAATAGAATTGTTAATAGAGTTTTAAATTGTGTGTTTGATTATGAGTTATAAGTTTTTTAATTAAGTTTTGAATTTTTTTTTTCAAAATTCATAATCAAATTACTTTTCACAAACTCAATACTCATTTCAAAAATTTACCACTCAATTCAAATCATAATTCAAAACTGTTTTTAAAACTCATAACCAAACAACTTTTCTTCTTTCAAATCATAATTTCAAAACTCACAAACTCCAAATACAACTATACACTCAAATCATAATTCTAAACACAAACCAAATGCTACCTAAATTGTTGAGCTTGTTCAATATTGCTTTCAATACATGTTTTTTGTTTTTGTTTTCAAATATTTTGAAAATTGGAAAGAAAAATATTTGGTAATTTTTTTATAAAAAAAAAGTGGGAAAATTATTTATAAGACTTATTTATTGTGAAATCCTATAAATATTCTTTTAGAGTTTGAAATCCTATTTAAATAGGAATGTGTTCTATAAGATCATATGAGTTATAAATGAATGATATTAGTGTACTATTATACCCTTAATTTGTTTTCATATTGTACTTTATTTTCTCATTTATCATATCATGTTTGGGAAGATTTTTAGGAAAAAGAAGTTTACAGGCAACGACCGTGTGAGTTTTTTTTCGCCTTAATCGTGAGATTCCAGTGCATTTTCAAAATGTTGCTTAAATAAATGTGGATATGATTGATGATGTGATGAAGTTTGAGGGTTGTGCGTTGATTCCTTCGACAGATTTCAACTTTCATCGGTTGAAGGGAAGAGGTATTTTTTTTTTTTTGAAATGTGTTGCTGTTTGTTGAAGTGTAAATTGTTCATCTTTAATAAGGTATTGACAATGTATTGCACTTATTGATAGGCACACTTTAGCCAATGTTCTGATTGAATGTGTGTATTTGACATTAGACTGGTTGGTGCGTTTTGATATGTTCGATGTATAGCGTGGTGTGTATAAGTTCAAGGGTTGGGTTGGGGGTATTTGGTTTTGGTTGTTAATTGGATGTTGCATGTGAACCACGTCGTAGGATGACAATTGTATATTGGGACTTGGATGATCGTGTTGCGACGCATGTTACAGTTAGTGTGTAACATTAATCCACATATACCATATAGTAAATGACATTTGTGTGTTTGTTGGTTGTATATGTGTTTGAATGTGTATCGTGTCTTTGTTGTAATCAATGTTTACATATATGTCACAGTATGTTGTACAAAATTATTGGGGATTTGGGTTTGTAATTAAATATGGATTGAATCTCATCGCTCGATGTTGAAATTACATTGGGTTGGGGGTGATGGTGGTTTAATATATGGGTTAGGTTAGGATGTTACATGTTACATTTAGGAAATTATATTATTCATAATTCAACAGTGGAGTATTGGAATGTCACATTGGATTTGGGATGAGAAGCATATAGGAATGTCACGGTAGATTTGAGATGTTACATGTTACATTTACGTTGGGTTTGGAATGAGAAGCATATGAGAATGTCATGTTGGGTTTGAAAATGTCACATTGGATTTGGAATGTTACATGTTATATTTTTGTATTGACTTTCAAATTGCCAACCATATAGATATGATCACAATCTATGATAACATTGGATTTCCCATATGTGGTATTGTCATTAATCAAGTTGTTTTGAATTTCAGAACCATATGGGAATGTCACGTTAGGTTTGGGAATGTTACATTGGGTTTGGGATGTTACATGTTATATTTACGTTTTGAATTTCAAATTTTCAACCATATAGATATGATCACAATGTATGGTAATATTGGATTTTCCATATATGGTATTGTCATTAATTAAGTTATTTTGAATTTTAAACAGTAATAATTCAGAGCACTCATGTTGATGCTCTAATAAAGCACTAATAACATGGTAAGGAAAAAAACAATAAACAAACCAAGACCAAAACGTTACATCACAGTGAGTAGGGCTCACTACCAACTCATTAGAGCTAGCTTTAGAGCTCAAAAATTAGAACTCCAAAGCATTTTTTGAATTTTAAATTTCTAACCATATAAATATGATCACATTCTATGGTAACATTGGATTTTTCATATATGATATTGCCATAATTTTAAATTTTTAACCCTATAAATGATCACAATCTATGGTAATATTGAATTTTTCATATATGGTATTATCATTAATCACGTTATTAATTAATTAAGAGTGGGGGTTGATGTGTCCACAAAAAAATCACAAGACCTATTGGTTATAAGTTTTTTTTATAGGATCATATCTTGTATAAATCTTCCAAATAGAATTTATAAATAATTTACCCAACAAAAAGTAGCAACATTTTCTAGGACTTTCAAAAATTTAAGAATAAAAAAGTTATTTTCACTTATATGTTTTAAAAATATTTTTGTATGAAACAAATTTTTTATTTACTATATTTCTCGTTTTTTTGTTTAGAAACTGGCAATGTTACCAAATGTGATTGAAGAAAATGAACACATGTTTCAAAAAACTGTTTCTTTTTTTTAGTTATCAATAAATAATAATTACAAGGATTTTTTTTTCAGCTCTGTTAACAATCTTAAATTCAAAGATAACATCAGGGCTTTTTTTTTTTTTTTTTTTTTCTTATTAAAAAAAGAAAAAAATCTACCAAAGTTTTTTTATTGCCATATTATTTGTTCCAGCGGAAACCATGTTTTTTTACCAAAAATATTTTTGCCTAGATATATATATATATCTATATAATAAGGCACAAAGGTTTTTAAAAATATGTTAGAGACAATTGTCCTACTAAGACATTTTAATGGTCCTGATTCATTTCTATATTTAGATGGCTGAGATGAAAACCTTCTCTCTCACTCTACCTGAATTTCCCGTCCAAGAGCCACAAACTTTGCAACCACCCATCCTTATCTGTCGCACCTCACCTTTTCACATTTTAAATTTCAAAACACACCCATTCATTCCCTACAAAAAAGAGACCCACGCTCATTGAACTCTCTCACCTCACCCTTCCACATTTTAAATTTCAAAACACACCCATCCACTCCCTACAAAAAAAAAACCACGCTTATCGAACTCTCTCTATGAACTCTCCTCTTTTTTTTCTTTCAGTCTCACTCACAATTTTCAAATTTCAAAATACCCACGCTCATCCAACTCTCTCCCTACTACTACTCTGCATCAATCAAACCTTCTAATTTTGTTTCTCTTTTTCAAATTCATGTACCTTTTTTTTTTTTCTTTTTTGTGTGGTGGTTGGTGAGATTGGTAGTGTTGTTGCGGAAGTATGTCCATGTAATTACTGTTAATGAATGTTAGACAATTTAAAGATCTGTGTTTGTTTTGCTTTTTCTTTTTTTTTTTCTTTCTTTCTTTTTTTCAAAAAGAGACAAAGTGCAAATCTATGCATACAAATTATGTGGCTGAAATGTTTTAGAATATTTGATCTTCATAAAATGGGTTTTGATTTTAGTTTGATTTATGAAATGGATTTAATTTCCTAATGGAAAATGAGTGTTGATTTTTTATGATTTTGAAATTTTTTTTGAAATGGGTGTTGAAAATATATTTGTTTGGTCTAATTTTTCAGAAATTATTTTGAGACTGGTTTTCATTTGTTATTACTCAACTTTTTTTTTTCTCCATATTTTAGTCATTTTTTTTTGTACATTTAAAAAAAGTAAAATACGAAAAAAATTCATTAAAAAAAACAAAAATCCAAATAAAAATGCACAGATTTTTGTTTGAATTTTTTTTATTGTTAGGATTTTTTAATATTTTAGTCAATTTGTTTTACTTTTCAAATATATTTAAATTAGGCGCATTTAAAAAGTACCAAAAAATGAGTAAAATACAAAAAAAATAAAAAATAAAAAAATCCTGTACTTTTTTTTTTTTCTTTTTTGTGTGGTGGTTGGTGAGATTGGTAGTGTTGTTGCGGAATTATATCCATGTGATTACTGTTAATGAAGGTTAGACAATTTAAAGATCTGGGTTTGTTTTGCTTTTTCTTTTTTTTTTTTCTTTCTTTTTTTCAGAGAGAGACAAAGTGCAAATCTATGCATACAAGTTATGTGGCTGAGATGTTTTAGAATATTTGATCTTCATAAAATGAGTTTTGATTTTAGTTTGATTTATGAAAAGGATTGAATTCCTTAATGAAAAATGAGTGTTGATTTTTTATGATTTTGAAAAAGTTTTTGAAATGAGTGTTGAAAATATATTTGTTTGGTCTAATTTTTCAGAAATTATTTTGAGACTGGTTTTCGTTTGTTATTACTCAATTTTTTTTTTCTCCATATTTTAGTCTTTTTTTTTTGGGGTACATTTTAGATATATCAAAATTAGATGCATTTAAAAAGTAAAATACAAAAAAAAATTATTAAAAAAAACAAAAATCCAAATAAAAATGCACAGATTTTTGTTTGAATTTTTTTTATTGTTAGAATTTTTTAATATTTTAGTCAATTTGTTTTACTTTTCAAATATATTTAGATTAGGTGCATTTAAAAAGTACAAAAACATGAGTAAAATACAAAAAAAAAAAAAATCCAATAAAATAAATGAAAATACCTTAAAATTTTTTGAAAAATCAAACCAAACAATTTATTTTTGTCAAATTTATTTCTATTTTTTCAAAAAAATAAAAAAATAATTTAAAAAATCAAACCAAACCGCTATATCATGTATTATTTTTAATATACATTTAATAAAATTAATAATTTTTATAAAAAATATTAACTTTGGTATTAGAATAATTTGAAGACATTTTATCATAAAATACTAACATTTAATTTTTTAATTTTTTAATAAAATTAAAAAAAATTTAATGAGCTGAATTTTTAATACATATAATAGTAGAAATTAAAATTTCCTCACAAAACTTAAGAAAATTTGAAAAAGTTTTTGAAATGGGTGTTGAACTAAGGGACTCATCACCACTTTCGCTTTGTGATTGTCCACCACCATTGAAAAGAAAAATCTTAACATTATGTTTTAATAATTTTATTTTGATTTATATTTTAATCTCATTATTAATTGCACCGTGCCTGTAGGCACGGGCATACACTAGTATTCTATATTTGACTACGACTTTCAATTTAATGTATTAATTATTGTTTTAATGGTAGTGGTTAGGGGTGTAATTTTGGCCCGCGGCCCGCGGGCGGCCCGAGGTGGGCCCGGCCCGTTAAGGCCCGAGCCCAAGCCCGAGCCCAGCCCGACTTAAGCTATGGCTTGGGCTATCGTTTTGAAGTCCCACTCGACCCATGGGCTCGACCCGCTTGGCCCGGCTCATTGGCCCGCTCAAAGCCCGCCCAAAAGCCTGACCCGAGGCCCGGCCCACCCGATGTCCTTTTTTTTTTAATGGAAAATAATAAAATTTTGGTGGGAAAAATTAAAAAAATTTGTTTAGGCCTGCCCAAATCTGCCCAAAAGCCCGAGCTCAGGCCCGGCCCACTGGTCCGCCCAAAGTCCGAATACCCCTAGGTCTGGGCTTAGTTTTCTGACCCATGGGCCGATCCGGTCCGGCCCGATTTTTTGACGGGAGCCCGTAAAAGCCGACATGGGCCCGGCCTGGCCAAAATTACACCCTTAGTAGTGGTGATGGTGGTGATAACATTGTAACATTATGGTAAAGGGTGATGATGGTGGAATGGTAAAAGCAATGATAAAATTTTAATTTGAAAAACGTTTTACTTTTTAAAAATGAAAGATACTTTTTCCTTCAATAAATTTATTTCCTTTTTATTAACTTTCATTATCTATCTAACATCCCCAAAAAAATGCACAACACGTTTTCTAAAATATATTTTTCAAAACAAACCCAACATAACATAAAAAAGAAATTAAATGAAAATAGATAACCTTGAAGTCAAAACAAAAGATTTGTGGCCGATCTAGAGAGAGAGAAAGAGAGAGGTGGTTGAACCGGCTCGTCCGATCTCAACAGAATCACCTAATACGAAAGTTGTAACGTACGGCTAATGAATACCGTTAGGTAATCACAGCTGGCCCGTCACACCAACAAATAGCTACTGTTTTGATTAGTATTAGTGTGAATATGGGTTTGATGCCCATTTAACCAGTCCAGTCCAATTATATTTTTAAGATTGAGTATTATTAATACTCTATCAATTATTTTGGACTTTTATTTATAAATTATAAATTTTTTAAAAAAAATTCTCTCTAAATAATACTAAAATTAATCTTGTAAAAATATTTTATTCATTCAAATGTACACCCCCACATTCCCTACATCCGAAAAAATTTCTCTTCCAAAACTCTAACAAAACCCACGACGGTGAAATCTCTCAAAATCAATGGAAAAAATTTGTGGTGATTAAGAAGTTTTTTCGATATTTTATTACAAGATTTGTCAATCTGTTTATTTTTTTTCTATTACCTTTTTTCATACACACAACACAATCCACTTTCATACTTCTCTGGTTGGTTTTTGTCATTCATCCATGGTCTCACTGTACTTGTATGCTTTTTGTGTTGGCAAAATTGGGTAGGATTTCGTCCACCGGTCGACTCCTTGATCAACCGACCGGTCGACCATCCAAGAATGGTCCGACCTCCTCTGTTTGCCTACTTCTGCTATTGCTTCGATTATCTGGTCCCGAACAAATAAGAAATGTTCGATTACTTATTCGTGAAGAAACAATGTTCGGGCTTGTGATCTAAAATTTTGGTTTTATGTTTGGGAGTTTAGTCCCAAAAAAATAATGAACAATTTTTATTATTTTTGTCAATTTTTTCAAGAAACTTACTTTTACAAGACCAATCTCCTCCAAACTAAGAACACCATCAAAATTATAAACCTCTTTTGAGTTTTTATTGTTATACTCCTCTCGTCTCATGAAGTTGTGGTCGTTAGAAAGACTTCTACTCATTGTCATTGTTGGAGAAGTATATGTAATCAAATGGTTGTTACCGTTGCTGCTAAAAGGTTTTCAAGGTTTTGAGGGTGTGTAAGTTTTGAATGTGTGTAAGTTTTGAATGTGAGATTTGGGAAAGCTGGATGGGTGGTGATGTAGCTGAGTGCTTTCATAAATCCTAACTCATGATGTAATGGGTGTATGGACTTAATTGTGAGATAGGGTGTCGTTTTATTATTGATGTCCTTTTTAATAATTTCATCTGAGGTTATTATTATAATAAAATAAAAACAACTAAAAAATAGGGGTTCAAAATAATCGATGAAATGCTAATAGTAATATTTTTTTAAGATCTTCAAAAAATATTTAGCTTATAGAATTTTGAATGATTGAGATTTTATGCTAATTTAATATTTAGAGTAAGCTAAGAATAAAGAGTTTGGCCCTCACACGGTTAGCCTATTTATAAAATATTAATTATAATTTTATATTCTTTTAATTATAAAAAATTAAAAATAATCATAAAAGACAAAAAAATATGCATATAAATCTTTTTGAGACTTATATTAAAATATTTATCAAAAGATCATAAAGATCATATGATTCTATACCCACCAACAAATGTCAAAAGTTTACCATTCAAAAAAAAAAAAAAAAAAAAAAAAAAAAAATGAAATATGAACACGTGAAAAAGAAAATATAAAATAAATTTAAGAAAAAATTCTAAAAAAAAATATTTTCTACGCTAAAGTTACTGGGTAGCAACTTAGGAAGCCAGCTTGACCACAAACCATAGCTCATATTGCAATTCATACAACCTTTACAACAAAATAAAAATATGAAAAATAAATTAAACAGAAAATCAAAACAAATAAATCAAAAGAGTTTAAAAATTGAATATTTAATTACATACCTCCATTCATTGTTCTCATATTGCAATTCATACAATCCTTACACCAAAATAAAAATATAAAGAAAAAATTGAAGAGAAAATCAAAACAAATAAATAAAAATTTTAAAAGTTGAACGCTTAATTACATACCTTTATTCACTATTCACAGATTAATTTTTCAACAACTTTACACATAATCATTGCTAAAAAAAAAATTTAAAACACAATTATAATGTGGTGAGATATTGAGTAGGTATCAAGTTAGACAAAGAAAAACCCTAAAATAGAAGAAGCTGATGATAATTTCAATAATAATTACCTTTTATAGTTTTGCTCTCCATGGAGTTTTTTTTTTCCCCCTCAGTTCTTGTTGTGTAGGCATGAAGTGAGAGATAATAGTTAATAGCTTATGGAGGAATTGTAATGTCTTAGGTTAAGATGGATGTATTTAAATTGTAATGTTGAAAGGTTTTGAAATTGAACATAGTATGAAATAAGAAAAAATTAGGTAGGAAAAAGTAGAAGTTTATATTTCCTTTTCAAATTTAACAAATGATGGTATAATAATTAATTTTAAGTAATTGCCATATTTTTTTTCAGAAATGCTTCCTACCCCCACTGGGGGTCGACCCCCAGTGAGGTGTTTTTTTTTTTTTTTTTTTTTTTTTTTTTTTTTTTTTTTTTGAGTTTCAGCAAATAAGGAACTGCCACCTCACTGGGGGTCGACCCCCAGTGGGGATATGTAGCACGGTTGATTTTTTTAAAAAATAATTTTAAAATGATGAGGTTTTGGAGGCCTTAGATGCTTTCTTATTAAAAACCTCATTTTACTTAATATATATATATATATATATATAGATTTGCTGGTTTTGATTCTATAAGCACCAACAAATGCCAAAGTTTCTACAATGACCATTCATAAAAATAAAAAATAAAAATCAAATATGAGCCCGACATTAAAAAAAAAAAAAAAAATTTATATATACAAAGTAAATTTAAGAAAAATTGCTAAAATGAATATTTTTCACACTAAAATTATTGGGTAACAACCCAAGAATCCAATTTAAGCATAAACCACAGCTCATATTGCAATGGATGAAATACCAATAAATTTCAAAATGTGATCTTGTGTACGATTTATTCCTTTCTCTTTTCTTATAAATTCAAAGGTCCCATTAAAGTGGAAATTATATAAAAGAGTAGTCACTTACATGTTTGGGTTTAGTTTTTTAGGGATAAAAGTGATTTTTTTCAAAATGTAAAATTACACGTTTGGGCAATTTGCACTATAAAAGTGTTTGATTTTCTCTCATTCTAGAACAAATCCCACATTACGAATAAAAACCTAACACTATAATGTAACACTTCAATAACGTAATTTTTCAATGTAATACACTAAAAAACTCTTTAGTGTACTTTTCCCAAATGTAACGCTCTACTGTGAAAATAAATAAATTAATAAATAAACAAATAAAATTTCTCAGTGTACTTTTCCTAAACGTAACGCTCCAATTATATATTTGTTCAAAAATTACTAAAGAATATTTATACTCATTTTGGAATGGTTTGAATAATCTGACATTCTTTTTTTTTAATGTTATATTGGAGTGTTACGTTTAGAAAAAGTACACTAAGAAGTTTTTTTTTGTATTACATTGGAGGATTATGTTTGGAAAAGGTACATCAAAGAGTTTTTTTGTGTGCTACATTAAAGTGTTACACTAAGAAATTTTTTTGGAGTGTTATATTAAAGTGTTATGTTTAGAAAAAGTACACTAAGGATTTTTTTTATGTGTTACATTAAAATGTTACACTAGGGAGTTTTTTTTAGAGTGTTACATTTAGAAAAAGTATATCAAGAAGTTTTTTTTGTATGTTACATTAGAGTGTTACACTAAGGAGTTTCTGTGTGTGTTACATTAGAGTGTTACATTAAAGAGTTTTTTTGTGTGTTATATTAGGGTGTTACGTTTGAAAAAATATACGCTAAGGAATTTTTGTGTGTGTTACATTAGAGTGTTACAATAAGAAATTTTGGTGTGTATTATTTTAGAGGGTTACACTAAGTATTTTTTTGGAATGCTATATTTGAGTGTTACGTTTGAGAAAAGTACAGTAAGGAGTTTTTTTATGTGTTACAATAGTGTTACGTTTGGATATTAATTAATGTCAATGTTACAATAGGGACGAACACCACAAAAAGCAACGAACACCACACTAATAACACTACAAATGGGGTAACATCATCCACTTACAAATCACTCCACTAAATCCTCACAAAAAAAAAATAATAATAAATAAAAAAAAAAAAAATAGAAATGTAAAAACCTACCTTATCCACGCACACCGAATATTAGGAAAAAATTTAAACAAAATCACACACAAAGGCAAACAAATAAACTTTCAAACGCCAAAATCAAGGAAATACAACATACCCAAAATAAAAAAGGACCAATTAGTTTGAAAGAAAACTTTTAGGACAAAATGGAATAACTTTTCTCCAAATAAAATTTATGAGTAATTTTTCCTACTGCAATTCATACAACCTGTACAACAAAATAAAAATATGAAAAATTAAATTAAATAGAAAATCAAAACAGATGAATCAAAAGTGCTTAAAAATTGAATGCTTAATTACATACCTCAATTCACTATTCTCATATTGCAATTCGTACAACTCTTATACCAAAATAAAAATATAAAGAAAAAAATAAAAATTTTAAAAGTTGAATGCTTAATTACATACCTTTAGTCATTATTCACCGACTAATTTTTCACTTTACACATAATCATTGCTAACAAAAAGTAAAACACAATTATAATGTGGTGAGACATTGGGTAGGTATCAAGTTATACCCAGAGAAATCCTAAAATAGAAGAAGGTTATAATAATCTCAATAATAATCACCTTTCACAATTTTGCTCTCCATAGTGTTTTTTTTCCCTCTGTTCTTGTTGTGTAGGTATGAAGTGAGAGATAATAGTAAAGCTTATGGAGGAATTATAATGTCCTAAGGTTAAGATGGATGTATTTAAATTGTAATGTTGTCAGGTTTTGAAATTGAACAAAATATGGAATGAGAAAAAATTAGGTAGGGAAGAGTATAAGGTAGAAGTTTATATTTCCTTTTCAAATTTCACAAATTATGATATAACAATTAATTTCAAGTAATGGATAGCCAATAGTATTTTTTAAAATAATTTTAAAATAAAAAAATTAATAATTTTAGAATGAGATTTTGGAGGCCTTAGATGCTTTCTCATTAAAAATCCTATTTTACTTAATATATATAGATTAGCGTAATACCCATGGTATGCACAATTTTAAATAAATAATTAATAACTAATTGTAAAATTAAAATCAAATAATAAAAAAATAAAATTAATTACATTTTAACTATTTTTATCACAATTTCGCTTATGGTTTTTTTCCCCCTACCATTAATGTTATGTTTTAAGTTCTAAATAACAATAACACGATTCATAATTTATTTAGTAAAAATTAAATAAAAATTATGATAAATTATAAAATTGCACTTTTTAGTTTTTATTTTTAGAAACAAAAACTACACCTTTGATAAAATATAAATGCATTATTATTTTCTAAGGGTTTCATAATTTTAGTTTGCCATATATTAGATGATATCATAAATTATGTGAAACTCAATAATTCTTATTATTATTTTTTACTAATTACATTTTTTTATTATGCCGTATAATAATAATAATAATAATAATAATAATAATAATAATAATAATAATAATAATAATAATAATAAAAACTTTTTGTGAAACTCAATCTAGCAAAATTTGTTTAAATCAAAAGATTAAATAACAAAATGAAAATGCCAAACAATGAATTACCAGTGACCCTTATCTTTTTATTTTTCCTGAAATCAACATTTACCTACTAAGCACAACTTTTAGATTTCACAATCACTAGTTTTGGCAACTCACATTGAGCCATTTTCTTATTCTTCTCTCTCATTCACCTTTGCTTAACGGATCTTCATAGCACGGGTGTAATTTTTTTAAATTATTTTATAAACCATAATACTCGTGCTATGCACAGGTTTAAATAAATAATTAAAAATTTATTTAGAAATTAAATAATAACATAAAATTTATTTATAAAAAAATAATTAAACTATGGTAGAATGTATTTTTAAAAAAGTGCAATAAAATTAAAAAAATTATATTTACAATGAAATATAAATACATTTTGTCTTATAAGCTTTGCAATTTAATTTATTTTAAATCAAAAATAGACCAATCATATAATGAATTATATTTGTCAATTTATTAACTACCCATTGTCTATTTTGTAAAATTTTAAAAATATGTCTATTTAGGCATAAAATTATAGTTTCTCATATGCCATAATTCACGAATACAAAAGAATAAGAGTTGTCTTGAATATTTATAGTTGCGCTAGACACTAAAAATGACATAATCTAATTGACTCAACATTTATCGCTAGGGGTGGGCAACGGTTTATCCGAACCGCTCAACACACCCAACCCGCATATAAATGGGCGGTTTCGCAAACATAATGCGGGCGGATGCGGTTTGAAATATGACAAATTTGCGGGTTGGGGGCAGGTCGAGGGTTAAACCCGCAACCCGCAAAAACTGCCCGCACTTTAATTATTATTATTATTATTATTATTATTATTTTTTATATACTAACTTTATAACTTTAACAGGAACACCATTATATTCTCTATGACACTAGGATTCTTATTTTTAAGTATTTCTCAACTTTTATAATACCGTAGAATTATCAAGTCCTAAACTTGGTTTCTTATATGATTTTCATTGGTGACTCATCCATTTTTTCCTAATAAAATTTTCCTTCTGGTAGTCGATGGAGCTTCTAGTTTGATTATTGATTACTGAACTGACAATTCTAATTGAGTACATTTTTTAATGCATTGAAATACATTTTTTTCATGGCAAAAATGGTAGTGTAGGGTCTCTTTGTTTTGGGTACTTTCATTTAATACATTGATATTCAATTTTTATTTGTAAACTCATCAGAAAATTGTTGTCAAATGGTCATAAATATATAAAATGAATTTGATGCCTAAATTCGATGGGGAAAAAAAAACTCAAAAATTAATTTTTAAAGAAAAAAGTGTAAACCGCAAACCACCCGCACATTTGCAAACCCTATCCGCACAAACTGCAAACCGCACTGCGGGCGGTTGCGGGTTGACTTTTTCTCAAACCGCATAGATGCGGGCGGGTCAAAACCGAACCGCAAACCGCACAAAACCGATCCGCGAACACCCCTATTTATCGCAACTTGACTATGACCTAATCATTAGAGAATTATCTTAATCTATGCCTAAGTATGAGACTTGGGGCTGTTGCTATGACCAAGTCACAACAGTGATCTGCTGTGAGCCCTTAGGGGCTTTTTTCGAGTCCTTTTCAATAATCCGAACTGTTTATATTGTAGGATTTGTCGAGTATATTATTTATACAGAAAATAAAGTTAATCAGAAATCCGTAACCTCGTGATCAGATTTTACAAAAATTATCAAGATAATGTCAACCGTTTATTTTTTTAAAAACAAACGTGCTTTTGTTATAAAGTTATAGATTTCCAATCAATTTGATTTTTTACATGGATAATCTATTCAATAAATCCTACAATATGAACGGTTCGGATTATCGAAAAGGACTAAAAAAAAGCCTCCACGGGCTCACAGCAGATTGCTGCTGTGACTTGGTCACAACAGCACCCCCAAGTTCTTAAGCATGAACCACTTAACTCATTTATTTATTAAATTAGTGAATAAATATATATTACTATTTTTAATAATAAAATATATAAGAGTTGGCTTGAGAGTTTATTGTTGTGTTAGACACTAAAAATAACATAATATAATTGACTCAACATTTATCTCAATTTGGCCATGACCTAATCATTAAAGAATTGTCTTAGTCTATACCTAATTATGAACCACTTAACTCATTTATTTATTAAATTCGTAAATAAATATATGTTAATATTTTTTATAATAAAATACTATATACGTACATGTTTATGTATAGTCATTTAAAAATTTTAAATTTTGATAGAATTTTATATTTATATTTAAAATTATTACATGAATAGTTAAGTGTATTTATGTGTGAAAAAACTATCCAAGCTCAACCTAAAATATGGGCATTGTTCTAACCATACTTTGTACCTGACTCAAAATTTTGATCGATCAATTAATAGAAATAGTTGGTAATAATCAATTTAATTTTTATGTTTAAATCATATTATAATTTTTCAGGTTTTGAATATTATAAACTAATTTGAGGGATAGTACTTGCATTAAACATTAAAAGTAGTTTAGAAGTTTGATTAAGATCAATTTTTATGCCAATAATTAAATTCTTGGAGAATTATTTTCATTCATATCTAGGAGTGTAAAAAATGCATGCAACCCGTGGGTGGCCCAAAGCCCGCCTGCGGCCCGGGGTGTGCCTAGCCTGTTTGGGCCTGAACCTGAGCCTAGCCTGAGACCCTGGGTTTGGGCCATCATTTTGAAGCCCGACCCGGCTTGGCTCGAATTTTGGTGGGAGCCTGTAAGGCCTGACATGAGCCGAGCCAAATTTACATCTCTATTCATACCTAATTGATGATCACTTAACCCACTTACTTTTTTTTATTTTTAAAATCGGTAAATATATTATGATTATTTTTTATAACAAACTAAGAAAATGTATGTATATTTTTGGCATATTTATTTATTTTTTGGAAAAAAATTATATATTTATATTAAAAATTCTTACACAAATAATTAAGTATATTTATGTATGAAAAAATTATATAATACTGGATCGACCTAAAATATAGAATTTGTTTTAGTCCTACCTTGAGTTCGATGTAAAAATTAGTCAGCTAATTAGTGAAAATAATTAATAATAGTCAATTTAAGCGTATGTCTAATAATTTGTTAAGTTATGATGTGCATGAGCTAATATTGGATCAAATACTAAAAGTAGCATAGAAATTGGATTTGGTTGATTTTAAATCAAATTTTTAGCTAATCGTTTTGGTTTATGCCCAACCATCACATTACCCACTTATATATTTTTTAAAATGGTAAAAATATTGTAAATATTTTATAACCAAAAAAAAAAATGAATATGTGCAACGCCCAAAAAATTTACATGATAAAGATGCACAAACCGCCAATCCTTATAGTAACATAAGTAAATTCCAATATCCATGTCAACCCCAAATTTTCAACATTTGCATTTATAATCATAAGAGGTTTACAAAAGGAGGTTCCACATGCGAATATATATTCAACGACCTTAGTACATGAATCTATAGCATGTGAAATAGCCAATCATGAGTAAGTAAATGCCCTCAAGGGCTACAAAGTCCAAGGCTTAAGCTTGGTTACACAAAATGGTTGCTCGAGCCCACACAGATATAGCCCTTGGCTTGCAAAAAAAATAATTACAACAAAACGAGAGTCTTGTACTCTCAAAGTACACTCCACGCCCTTAATTTGGCGGAATTACCACATCTTTTCCTACACAAAATCTCATAAGGTGAGCACAAAGCCCAGTAAAAAATTCTTAACAAAGTATATATATTTTATACAATTCTCATAAGATGAAATGCATATATCATGCTGTGATTAAAAAAAAAATATCATCTTAATCTTTTTGAAAATCGTCATGCACAATGAAATCTTGAAAATTCAACAGTTCATTAATTTCAATCAAGTTATTAAAAAAAAAAAATCTCATCTTAATCTTTTTGAAAATCGTCATGCACAATGAAATCTTGAAAATTCAACAGTTCATTAATTTCAATCAAGTTCAAGGAGCGGTAAATACGACTTAGGTAATCTCTAAGTTGGTGTCTGCAAGTAGGCATAACTAGCACTACCAAATCCCCACTTTACTAGTAGCTAACCAGAAGGCACGTGGTATTTCTTCCGCGCGTGTTTTCGGTCTTTCACCCTAGACACTTAGTGTCACGACTCAAACCCGTCCCTATGGGTTTAGCATCGCAATCGGCCAGTAATCCGTGATTACCAAAGGCCTGCTTAACAGTAATGACAGTAATACAGAGTAAGGGGGCTGGCGGAAGCCAAACAGTAAATGAAAGATGTCCAATAAGCTGTGACAATCTGAATGCGAAAAGACTTTATATAAACAAGTCACATTTATAACCAAAACATATATACAAACATCATATACATCATCCAAGTTAGGGACCTAATCCCTTCACCGTAACTGTACAGTCAAGTCCCAAACACTCATTACAAATCAGAGACAAAATGGTGAAACTGAGACACCCCAAAAATAGCGTTAGCTTGAATGGACTTGGGACCTCGAAGTGAGGCATAAAGGTTGGCTTGACAAAACGGGAGCTTAACTTGACGCTCCTAGCTTCGGTTCGGTGCCTGGACACCTACATATAAATATAAACAGTGAGCTAAAGCCCAATGAATAACATATGCGTAAAGGGGTTAAGAATGAATGTCCTTTCAGTAATTAAAACAGTCAATTGTATCAGTAAATCAGTTGTTCAATCAGTGGCTCATATTTCATGCCATAATAGTTATTTAGAAACCATAATAGTCATATGTGGTACATCCAATAGCAAAACAGTACAGTAGGTCTTGACAGACCGAACAGTCAGTTGATGGCCATCAAACAGTAAACAGTAGTGGTTCCACACATTGGAGCCGACAGAGATCTCTATAACAGTAGCAGTAACAGTAACAGTAAGTTGCTATGGATGCCACGAGTACAGTTTACAAATAGGACAAACATTCATTCAGTAAACAATATCATTTCAGGAAGCAGTACAGTTGATCATTCAGAAAATAATCATAATTGAACATATCTTTACGACATCATTACTCACAGAGTACTGGGCTATAGGCAAGCTAATGAGCGTCCTCAGATGTCAACCCTACACAGTTGTAGAATGAACACATACTAAGTTACACACTTGGGATTAATAGCTTAGCCCCTAAACTTGACTTGGTGTGGTTCTATAACATTATCCTCATTAAGATGCCTTAAACTTGACCTAGGAATGCCTAGGATGAAATGAGGAGGCAAAGATGTACTTTAAAACACTTTTCAAAATTTGCTGAAACAGGGGTCCACACTCGAGTGTGTCTTTCTACGCTCGAGCGGACATGCAGACAATGAAGCTCCGCTCGAGCGCGACTTCCTTCGCTCGAGCGGGCTACAAACTCATGAAAAGTACTGGTTGCATGATATTCATGCTCGACAGACGCTCGATTTCTGCTCGAGCGTGAGACTCAGACCCTCGCTCGAGCGTGAGACTCAGACCCTCGCTCGAGCGTGAATTCTCTCACTCGAGCGGACTGCAAAACACATGAACTTTTGGGCATATGCATTTCACGCTTGATTGTTACTTTATACGCTTGAGCGGAAGTGCATGTACTCAGAGTGTACGCTCGAGCGTGAAGTCCTCCGCTCGAGTGTGGATCAAAAATCTGGAATTTCCAGATTGATCCCCAAGCACAAAAACTCAACCTTAAAAGTTTTAAACTCGATTCTTTTGGGCTAATTTTTTGGAAAACACTTGAAAACTCATACTACAACATGTTTCAAAGATCAATTATGAAATCAAGCCCAAAAGTAAGCCAATTGAACACCAAATTAAATGTAAACATGAAGAACAATGCAAAATCATACATGCATGAATTCCCATGGACTCTAGTGTGCCAACACAAGATCAAATGCAAGATTGAGCTCAAAATCATGGTGAATTCATGGACCGAAACTAAAATAGGAACATGCATGTGGGAATTTCATGAAAATGACTTCAAAACACTATGATATGGACATGCATGTACACAATGCCTCATAATTCAACACTTTGAGCTAAAACTTGACTCTAATCTCCAATATTTCCATGAACCATGCAAGACACAGCTTAAATTCATAATTGAGAGGATGAATTCCCTACCTTAGGTCTAGAATCCCAAATGTAGAAGCCTAATTTTGCAATGCTCCTTCAATTCCTCTAATTTTCCAAGCCAATTTCTTGTTGAAACCAAACTTCTCCTATCTCCCTCTCTCTCACGGTTTTTGGGTCAAGAAGATGAATAAAAGTGGTGCATCAACATATGTAAGGTGTAAGGAGTGTTGGTCTAGAATTAGGCCACTAAGTGGCAAAAGTGTAATTTACTTGCACTAATGTGATTTAGCATTATTTAATCTAATTTAATCATTCCAAATTGAATTTTAATTAAAGCTACCATAAAATCACATAAATACTAATTAGCATATAACACTAATCAGTTTCTGATTCGGTCGCCAATAAGGCCTTCAATTTGCAATTCGAAATTAAAACATGAACAGATTATTTAATGACAGACAGATAGAAATGCAATTAAAACAACATGTTCATATAATCAGTTCAGAATTTCAGCTTAATCAATTACTTATCATGCTCAATCATAGTTTAGCACTAATCAGAGGTGAGGGTTGTCACAGTCTTCCCTCCTTAAAAAGAGTTTGGTCCTCCAAACTCGAATTACCTTCATTCTGGAAGAACACTGGATTCAGGGGGAACAATTCAGGATATCTTTTCATCATATCGTCTTCCCTTTCCCAAGTGGCATAAACGCCACCATGGTTTTGCCTGTCCACTTTCACTAACGGAATTTCTTTATTTCTCAACTTCTTGATTTATCGGTTTACAACCTGAATAGGTTGTTCTTCATAAGTGTAGTCATCGCTTAGCACTACACGGGTAGGCTCAATAACATGGAAGGGATCCCGAAGGTAATCCCTCAACATTGAAATGTGGAAGACATTATGCATATGCTCAATTTCAGGAGGAAGTGCTACTTGATACGCCACCGGATTAATCTTTTCAATGATTTCATACGGCCCAACATATCTCGGCGCCAGCTTGCCCTTAGCCCCAAAACGAGTCTACCCTTTCATTGGTGTCACTTTAACAAAAACATGATCACCCACTTCATATTCCCTGTCTCACCTTCGGACATCCGCATAACTTTTCTGTCGGCTTTGTGCGGTTTTCAATCTTTGTTGAATCAGTTTCACCTTTTCTGTGGTCTCATGTACAATCTCGGGCCCAAGCAAAGGCCCATCTCCAACTTTTGCCCAGCAAATAGGAGATCGGCATTTTCTGCCATATAAAGCCTCGAAAGGCGCCATACCAATGCTCGAGTGAAAACTGTTATTGTAGGCAAATTTAGCTAACGGTAAATGACTTTCCCAATTTCCTTGGAAATCAAGAACACACATACGTAGTAAGTCTTCCAGAGTCTGGATTGTTCTTTCTGACTGGCTATCTGTCTGAGGATGGTATGCACTACTCAACCTCAGTTCGGTACCCAATGCTGTTTGCAGACTTTGCCAGAATCTCGATGTGAACTTCGAGTCCTTATCAGAAACAATAGATACAGGCACTCCATGTAATCTGACAATCTCATCAATATAAATTGTAGCCAATATGTCCGTATTATAAATTGTTTTGACAGGTAAGAAGTGAGCAGATTTAGTTAATCTATCAACAATAACCCAAATAGAGTCCATACCTTTACTGGAGCGAGGTAAACCAACAATGAAATCCATAGTGATATGTTCCCATTTCCACTCCGGTATTGGTAAGGGCTGAAGTAAGCCTGTGGGTCGTTGATGTTCGGCTTTGACTTGTTGGCAGTGTAGGCATTTTGACACAAACTCGGCAATCTCTTTCTTCATTCCCGGCCACCAGAAATTAAGTTTCAAGTCTTATTACATTTTTGTATTTCCCGGATGGATGGAAAGTTTTGAATTGTGGCCCTCCTGCAAAATTCGCCTTTTCAGTTCAGAATCATTCGGTACACACAACCTTCCCTGAAATTTCAATACATTGTTTTCGAATTTAAAGTCTGGCCTTGGTTTGGATTCCCGTTCATCGATGATCTTTTTCAGAAAGTCATCTTGGCGTTGTTTCTCTTTAATCTCTTCAATAAGAGCCGGTTAGGCAGAAATAGCAGCCAATGTTCCACCTTGTTCACGCAAAACAATCTCAACTTCAAATTTTTCAAGGTCACATAGCAATTCTTTCTGTCTGGTGAGTAAATAGGCCAAATTCCCAATTGATTTCCGACTCAGTGCATCGGCAACGGTGTTAGCTTTTCCTGGATGGTACAAGATTCGCAAGTCGTAGTCTTTTATCAGTTCTAACCATCTCCGCTACCTCATGTTCAACTCTTTCTGTGTAAAGAAATATTTTAAGCTCTTGTGATCTGTGTACACTTCACATGTTGCCCCATAAAGGTAGTGGCGCCAAATTTTCAATGCAAATACCATTGCAGCAAGTTCTAAATCATGAGTGGGGTACTTTTTTTTATGCGGTCTTAATTGCCGGGAAGCATACGCAATAACTTTACCATTCTGTATTAATACACATCCTAAATCCTTATAAGAAGCATCACTAAAAATAGTAAATCCATCCGTACCTGAGGGTAGGGTGAGAATCGGTGCGGTCACAAGTCGAGTCTTTAACTCTTGGAAGACTGATTCTCTCTGACCGGTCCAGTCAAATGATATTGCCTGTTGAGTCAATTGAGTCAGTGGTAGAGCGATTTTGGAGAAATCTTTCACAAACCTTCTGTAGTACTCGGCTAAGCCTAAGAAACTTCGAACTTCAGTAACCTTAGTCGGTCTAGGCCAGTTCACCACTGCTTCAATTTTCTGTGGGTCAACTGAAATGCCATCCCTACTAATCACATGTCCCAAAAACATAACATTATCAAGCCAAAATTCACACTTTGTTAGTTTTGCATACAGTTTCTATTCTCTTAAGGTCTGTAAGGCAATTCTCAAATGACGTTCATGTTCTTCCTTACTCTTGGAATAAATCAAAATGTCATCTATAAAAACAACCACAAATTCATCGAGGAATGGTTTGAAAATTCTGTTCATAAGGTCCATAAATGCAGCAGGCACATTAGTAACTCCGAAAGGCATAACAAGAAATTCATAATGTCTGTACCTCGTTCGAATGGCAGTTTTTTCAATGTCCTCTGTTTTGACTTTCAGCTGGTGATATCCGGATCTAAGATCAATCTTGGAGAAGACTTGAGCACCCTGTAACTGGTCAAATAAATCATTAATACGAGGCAGTGGGTATTTGTTTTTCACTGTTACCTTGTTCAATTCATGGTAGTCAACGCAGAGTTTTAGTGAGCCGTCTTTCTTTTTCACAAATAAAATTGGTGCGCCCCACGGTGAAGTACTAGGTCTGATGAACTTCTTATCCAACAATTCTTGCAGCTGAATTTTCAATTCTTTCAATTCGGTAGGTGCCATTCTGTACGGAGCTTTGGAAACTGGCTGTGTACCGGTAACACTTCAATAGTGAACTCAATCTCCCTATCAATCAAATCCCCTGGCAAGTCATCTGGAAAGACATCTGGGAATTCTCTGACTATAGGAATACTGTCCACATTAGCTTTAGTATGAGTAGGTACAGTTAATATGCAACATAAATACCCTTTACACCCCTTTTTGATTAATTTAAATGCTTTCATGGACGAAATCAGATATGGGGGAGGTACTACACCAACTCCGTTAAACACAAATTCAGGTAAACCAGGTGGATGGAAAACAACTTGTTTCGTTACACAGTCTATGGTAGCATGATATTTTGTTAACCAGTCCATTCCCAAAATTACATCGAAATGATTAATGTTCAAAGGCAGTAAATCAATATACAAATGTACATCCCCGACAATAATCTCACATGCAGGATACACATAAGCACAAGTTATGGATCCCCCAGTGGGTGAAGATATAGCCAACAAATAGTTCATGGGTTCCAGTGGTCTATTTAATTTTTGTGAAAAAGTATGCGAGACAAACGAATGTGTAGACCCCGAATCAATCAGAATATATGCATTTTGAGCACAAATTGAGAGTATACCTGACACAACTGTCTCGATGTTCTGCACATCTCTCGGTACAAGTGCAAACACCCGGCCTTGCCTTAAAGGCTCTTTTCCAGTAGCTTTGGGATTGGGTTTTGGTGTAGCAATGGATGCTGCGGCACTAGCTGCAGCTTTACTATTGCCTTGAGAAGTGGAAGGGCAATCTTTGACCATGTGGCCCACCTTGCCACACTTGTAACAAGCATCAGAAATTTTATAGCAAATCCCCTTATGCCTTTTTCCACATTCGGAGCAGGGTGGTATGGAACCATTTCCCTGACTAGAACTGTTTGTTGACCCTGTGTTCTGTTTTTTATTCAATGAATTGTTCCGGCCTTTCTTAAACTTAAAGCCCCGTCTCTTGCCGCGCCACTCGGTCGCTGGTGTTTTAGTCTGTTTTAATGCTTCGATATTCGACTCAGCTATTATTGCTCGGTCAAGAACATCTACATATTTAAGTAACTTCAGAACGTTGATTTGATCCAATATCTCGACATTAAGCCTGCCTTCAAATTTCCTGGCCTTTTTATAATTAGTGTCCACCATGTGTGGTGCATATCTGGCGAGTTCAGTGAATTTAGATTCATACTTTGCTACTGACATGGTACCTTGTTTCAGCTGTTCAAATTCAGTTACCTTGCGGTCTCAGACACACTGGGGAAAGTATTTCTCAAAGAAAGCTTCCTTAAACTGAGCCCAGGTCATAGCATTACTCGTGTCATGAACAAGCATCCACCATCGTCTAGCCTCTTCCTGTAAGATGAAGATAGCCAGTAATACCTTGTGTGCCTCCGAACAAGGAAACACTTCAAACAATTTCTCAGTTTCTAGAACCCATGCTTTGGCCTTTAGTGGTTCAAGGCCTCCTTGGAATGATGGTGGTTTCATTTTGCTGAACTTCTGTGTCGAAGCAATTATATCATCATTAACATTTGGTTCTGGCTGTACTGGAGGAGGTGGGGGCCGTTGGTTCTGTTGTTGCCTTAGGGCCTCAGTCAACAGTTCAACCGTTCTTTCTAACCTTGCCATTCTTGCCTCAGATGATTTAGATTCGTCAGTATTTCTTGCATTCTCCATCTCACTATAGGCAATATGGTAATAATAAACATAGGAAGTTGCTGACTTAAGCACATTAGCACATATATTCATGTCATGGCCACACACACATTTTCATGCTCATGCAATGCCCTAATTACTTTTCTAGGACATCCTATAGCTCATTTGGACACGTGTGTGCAGTATAACTAGTGCTTTAGCATCGCTCTAATACCACTCTGTCACGACCCAAACCCGCCCCTATGGGTTTAACATCACAACCGGCCAGTAATCCGTGATTACCAAAGACCTGCTTAACAGTAATGACAATAATACAGAGTAAGGGGACTGGCGGAAGCCAAACAGTAAATGAAAGATGTCCAATGAGCTGTGACAATCTGAATGCGAAAAGACTTTATATAAACAAGTCACATTTAAAACCAAAACATATATACAAACATCATATACATCATCCAGGTTAGGGACCTAATCCCTTCACCGTAACTGTACAATCAAGTCCTAAACACTTATTACAAATCAGAGACAAAAGGGTGAAACTGAGACACCCCAAAAATAGCCTTAGCTTGAACGGACTTAGGACCTCGAAGTGAGGCACAAAGGTTGGCTTAACAAAACAGGAGCTTAACTTGACGCTCCTAGCTTCGGTCCGGTGCCTGGACACCTACATATAAATATAAACAGTGAGCTAAAGCCCAGTGAATAACATATTCGTAAAGGGGTTAAGAATGAATGTCCTTTAAGTAATTAAAACAGTCAATTGTATCAGTAAATCAGTTGTTCAACCAGTGGCTCATATTTCATGCCATAACAGTTATTTAGAAACCATAATAGTCATATGTGGTACATCCAATAGTAAAACAGTACAGTAGGTCTTGACAGACCGAACAGTCAGTTGATGGCCATCAAACAGTAAACAGTAGTGGTTCCACACATTGGAGCCGACAGAGATCTTTATAACAGTAGCAGTAACAGTAACAGTAAGTTGCTATGGATGCCACGAGTATAGTTTACAAATAGGACAAACATTCATTTAGTAAACAATGTCATTTCAGGAAGCAGTATAGTCGATCATTCAGAAAATAATCATAATTGAACATATCTTTACGACATCGTTACTCACAGAGTACTGGGCTATAGGCAAGCTAATGAGCGTCCTCGGATGCCAACCCTACACAGTTGTAGAATGAACACACACTAAGTTACACACTTGGGATTAATAGCTTAGCCCCTAAACTTGACTTGGTGTGGTTCTATAACATTATCCTCATTAAGATGCCTTAAACTTGACCTAGGAATGCCTAGGATGAAATGAGAATGCAAAGATGTACTTTAAAACACTTTTCAAAATTTGCTGAAACAGGGGTCCACGCTCGAGCGTGTCTTTCTACGCTTGAGCGGACATGCAGACAATGAAGCTCTGCTCGAGCGCGACTTCCTTCGCTCGAGCGGGTTGCAAACTCATGAAAAGTACTGGTTGCATGATATTCACGCTCGATGGATGCTCGACCTTCGCTCGAGCGTGAGACTCAGA
This sequence comes from Camellia granthamiana, assembly GCA_036172215.1. Lineage (NCBI taxonomy): Eukaryota > Viridiplantae > Streptophyta > Magnoliopsida > Ericales > Theaceae > Camellia > Camellia granthamiana. The sequence continues at coordinate 54,181,960 of CM069910.1, forward strand.
CCCTCGCTCGAGCGTGAATTCTCTCGCTCGAGCGGACTGCAAAACACATGAACTTCTGGGCATATGCATTTCATGCTCGATCGTTACTTTATATGCTCGAGCGGAAGTGCATGTACTCAGAGTGTACGCTCGAGCGTGGATCAAAAATCTGGAATTTCCAGATTAATCCCTAAGCACAAAAACTCAACCTTAAAAGCTTCAAACTCGATTCTTTTGGGCTAATTTTCTGGAAAATGCTTGAAAACTCATACTACAACATGTTTCAAAGATCAATTATGAAATCAAGCCCAAAAGTAAGCCAATTGAACACCAAATTAAATGTAAACATGAAGAACAATGCAAAATCATACATGCATGAGTTCCCATGGACTCTAGTGTGCCAACACAAGATCAAATGCAAGATTGAGCTCAAAATCATGGTGAATTCATGGACCGAAACTAAAATAGGAACATGCATGTGGAAATTTCATGAAAATGACTTCAAAACACTATGATATGGACATGCATGTACACAATGCCTCGTAATTCAACACTTTGAGCTGAAACTTGACTCTAATCTCCAATATTTCCATGAACCATGCAAGATACAACTTAAATTCATAATTGAGAGGATGAATTCCCTACCTTAGGTCTAGAATCCCAAATGTAGAAGCCTAATTTTGCAATGCTCCTTCAATTCCTCTAATTTTCCAAGCCAATTTCTTGTTGAAACCAAACTTCTCCTATCTCCCTCTCTCTCACGGTTTTTGGGTCAAGAAGATGAATAAAAGTGGTGCATCAACATATGTAAAGTGTAAGGAGTGGTGGTCTAGAATTAGGCCACTAAGTGGCAAAAGTGTAATTTACTTGTACTAATGTGATTTAGCATTATTTAATCTAATTTAATCATTCCAAATTGAATTTTAATTAAAGCTACCATAAAATCACATAAATCCTAATTAGCATATAACACTTATCAGTTTCTGATTCGGTCGCCAATAAAGCCTTCAATTTGCAATTCGAAATTAAAACATGAACAGATCATTTAATGACAGACAGATAGAAATGCAATTAAAGCAACATGTTCAAACAACCAGTTCAGAATTTCAGCTTAATCAATTAGTTATCATGCTCAATCATAGTTTAGCACTAATCAGAGGTGAGGGTTGTCACACTTAGGCCAACTTAACCAATAATAACTATACCCCATATCCAGACTTACCAACGTATTTACTCCAAAAACAAATCAATGAGGTATTGTTTCACAAACATTACCTTTCTCAATGCAAAATTTTTCAAATCTCAATTCAAAATTCGTAACAACCAAATGAATTGAAATACAAATGCAACGTATATCAATGCATTATAATATTTGTCCATTTTCAATTCTTCCACACAATTTTCCATTGTGATCACAATTTCCACTTCTCTTGCCAATGTAATTTCACAAGATAAACATATACTTATTTATATCTATCGAGAAGTAGCAACATTTCCACATTTCATGCATTCTCATCAACTTAGTCATCTCATGGCTATACCAACATTTTGAACAACAAACTCAAACAAAACCAACTATTTTTCATATTCCATGGAATTTCTCATTTACATACAAGAATATGAAATTCCCAATCATTCATTCACTTTAACACTTTAACGAGTAAAAACTCATGAATTCTCAACATCTCCCCCAAATCTCTAATTTCTAGGTTTTCACCAAAACTAGACATTTTCCCATTTTTGAAAGAATCTCTCTAAAACATCTTTCCTTAACAATGTAGTTCAAACTCTCAAGAATTTTTTTGAAAATAAGGTTTGAACTCACTTTTAAAATCATCAACACTCTTGAGCCAAAAATCGAATTTCAATACCACAAAAGGGAGTTCCAAAATCGACATAATCTTGCAATATATATATATATAACTCTAAGAAAATCCCTACCTCAAGTTCTTGAAGGAAAGAGAGAAGAAAGTCTTAAAATTAACGGTGTCGAAACTCGATCTCCACCGCACACAACGTAGCCCTCGAAGAGTTCTCCAACTTTGATGAAGGAACTAGGGTCAAAACTTTAATGGATTTGGAGAAATCAAGGATTTAGTGAAGTTTGGTGTAGGGAAAGTAGAGAGAATGAGGAGAAAATGTGTTTTTAGAGAGAGAGAGATGAAGAAAAAGTGATATACACTTAGTCTAAGGAGAAGAAAAGGAGAAAATTTTTGGACACAGTATATTCCCGCACGTGCGACACACCTTTCACCGCACATGTGGCCTTCTTCCCCGCACGTGCGATTACATGCGCAATTATTTCAGTCTTGCACCTCAACAGCCCCTGCTCATCGCACGTGTGGCCTCACGTCCAGCAAGTATGGCCCCTCTTCGGCACATGCGGCCCAAGCCCTAGCACGTGCGGTTCTGCCTCCTAGCTAAAATTTTCACCAGCTGGACCGAGACATCCCAGATCCAACCCTCACGCCTCCCGAAACAAGCAAAACTCAACACCAAAATAAAATAAAGACGAGAATTTGAAAAAGATTTTCAAAAACGATAAACCCAAACAGTTAACAAGGCTTCAAGTTAATCCCCGACACTCTAACATGAGTAATTCGAACACAAACAAAAGAAGAACAAGATGGGTTACGTACCCAGTCATCGCAATATATATTTGGCATATTTATTAATATTCTAAAACTTCAATTAAGAAATTATATATTTATTCTTAAAATATGTCTAACATTAAATTATATTTATATCTGAAAGAATTATTTAAGATCAAATTAACTTAATTCATAAATTTTATTTTTAGCGTAGAACTTGATCAAAGAAGTGAAGTCTCAAAACAAATCATAATTTTCAATTAAATTTTATTAAATTTTTATTTAATACAAAGTTTCATGCAAAATGTTTTAATATTTTAAAAATAATTAATTATTTGTGAAATGAAGTTAGCATTATAAAAAAAACACTAAAAAATTGTCTTTTAATAGTGTGAAAATCCATTAATTAAAGAATTAAATTGATGAGATATAGAATTTTTTTTTGGAAAACAAAATCAATGAATGTGGGTAATAAGAAGGATGCTTATAATCCAACACACTTACGCTGTGTTTGGTTAGAGATTTGGAAGAAAAAAAAGAGAAAAATGTAGGTGAAATGTGAATAAAATATACATATATTTCACCTGATTTCACACATTTTTTCTCTTTCCCTTTCCAAATCCCTTAGCCAAATACAACGTTAATTTCTTTTCACATCCATCACATGTATTAAAAAAATTGTAATTTAGATATAAATATTAGTACATATAAGTATACAAAACAAATCAAAAAAGAAAAATATAAAAAGTGTACAAAATAAATTAAATGTGTGTAATTAAATCAAAATATTTTGAAGATTCTTAATTTTTATCATGAATCTATCAATCTATATTGTATCTATATACAAATGTAGTGTAGTTTTTAATACTTCCATACTCCCAAACTTGGTCTCTCATTCAAATTTGAGATTATCTCTCCTACTTGGTAGTCTCAGAAATTTTCCTTTCCATTTTTCCTAATTTTTAATAAAAATTCATTTTTTATATTAAAAAAAAGAGTAAAATTTGAAATAAAAAAAAGATATGGATACACATATAGAACTGAAAAAGATATGATAAACTCAAATTTGAGATATTTTAAATATAATTATTGAGAAATAAAGGACATATGTTACTCTCAATTCTTTAAAGATATGATCAAATCTAATTATTAAAAAAATAAATGAAATATTTTATTCTCAATTCTTCCATTATTAGAGTTTTATTTAATTTTTTCCCACAATTATCTTATTTTTATATATCTTTAAATTTGAGCTTGAATTTTTTTTAATCATCCAAATCTAATTATTAAAATAAAAAAATATATATTTCACTCTCAATTCTTCTAATATTAGGGTTTTATTTTATTTGCTTTTTTTTTTCTTTCATAATTATCTCATTTTTTAAGTACTTGAACTTAAATTTTTTTTTTTTTAATCATAACTTCTCCCTCCCTCTTCCTCTATTGGAAGATGTTGTTTGATTTCTTTTTTCATAGTTCTTAAAGTTTATCTTTAAATTTAAACAATCGAGTCTATCTGATTGAAAGTTTATAAATTGTCTTTTTGCAATCTTGGTGTTGCTACTTTTATGATTGTGATTTTTGAAATTTTAATATTTTAATATTTTTCGTGTATGCTGTAAATTTATCATTTCTCATTCAATTGACTTGCACGTGTGTTTATTTATGTTGTTGATTTTGTATGTATAAGCTACATTAAAAAAATGTAATGTTCTTCATTTTTTTCTCCTTGGATTGAACTTAAAGAAAAAGACTACAACAAATCAGAGACAAGAAACCTAAGAAGCTTATCTCAAATCGTAGTAGAAGAGGCATCCTTCAATAGTACAATGCATAGAAATGAAATGCAGAAACAACCAATAATGAAATAAATAAACTATCTGTGACCAATGCAAAAAAGCTATTGCTAAAAGTGTTTTTCCTTGTAGTGAACAGAGGACTATGTCCGTTCTTTAGATCTCATCACTCCTCTTGTTGTTTTACATACAATAATGAGCAGTTATACAATCTCAAAAATGCAAACTCAAAAAATTATCCAAAATCTGTAATCAAAGGTCCAAACTGATTTATGGTGTGCTCCCACAATAAAAAGATTAAAAATATATGCAATTGATTTAAAAATCTATGTAGATTTTTGGAACCTTTTTTGGGTGTCTAGACTTTCTCTATAAATAACAGTTGGCACATGCAATACATGTGTAATGTAAATAAATAAAAGTAAAATAAAATATTTATTATATATTATGTGTTAATCAAGTGATAAAAAATCTTATTTAGTAGATCCAAGATTCAAGTCTCCCTACTCCCATCTATATAATTTTTTTGTTTTAAATAAAATAAAATAAAAAATGAGGGACACCTAGTATTAAAAAAAAAAAAAAAAAGTAAGCAAAGGTTTTGAACTAGCCTTCACTAATATAATAGTATAAACAATAACACATCACATGATAAATAAATGTGGTACACAGTTGTAGTCATCATATCGGTTATGTGAAATTACAATAATGCTACACTTGTCATAATTTTATATCATATTATATTTTCCATCTTATTTGTCAATACAATATTGGTGGAACGACTCTCACCACTCATATATATTTTCAATGTAATGTTGACAACTAGATTAACACGTCAAATAGTAAGGCATGGACAGTAGGGTGATTTGATTGATGAAATTTAGGATCAAATTATTCATATTGAAACAACAGATACTAAGGAGCTGTTTAAGTGTGCAACCCCCTTAAGGTTGCACACCATATGTAACCCAATTTTTAGCCGTTAGATTACAATAATTGATCAAGACTATTGAATTGTTTAATCGTAAAAAATGTGAAACCAGGGCAACCGGTTAATCCATCTATTTGCATGATTTCATCCCACGTTCCTCACTCTTTCTATTTCGTCTCTCTGTCTCTCTCTCTCTTTTCTTGTCTTCATCTCTGTAAGGTTGAGTGTGTAACCCTTGATTTCCATTAACAGAGACAAGCCCCTACTGGGTTCCATTGACGAAGCTCTGTAGGGAACAATATGACCCTTGATTTCCAACAACAACGGAACTACAAGGCTCTGTGGGGTTCCATTGCTGAAATGAAGGCATTCTCTCCAACTAGATATCAGGTATGAAGCTGTCTCCCTCTCTCTGTCTCTTTCTCTCTCTCTCTCTAGCCTCTTCACTTCAACGATTTTCCCTCAACTAAACCCTCATCCTAACTTCAACCCCTCTACGCTTCGCTTAAACCGAAACCCCTCCATCGCCAAGTAACTTCTCTCTTTCTCAATCAACTATTTGTGTTTGCATAAACAATCCAACCATGTTAAAATGTCATGTTTGTGTTTGTGTTTGTGTTAACATTTTTCAGTCATCAAGTAATTGTTTGTACTAATATCATGTACAGTATGGCCCCAGCCGAAGTTAAAAGTGAAGGTGTTGATTATGATATTCCAAATGAAGCAGATGACATTCGTTTGATCAATGAAAGTCTGGTGGAACGTTGTCATGGTTGCGAAGCTGGTCTGCGCAATGAAGAAACAACCAACATAAACGTTGAAGATGGCCGAGCCGATGTGAAACAAGAAATGGTTGATGATGCTCATGCCGATAACATGGTTAGTGAGGTTGAATGTGCTATTCTGGAACAGAAATTTGATTCGGTCGAAGATGGAGAAGCTTTCTATAATGCGTATGCTAAAGCCAAGGGATTTAGTATACGAAAATCCATATTTAACACAAATAAACAGGGAAAGGTTGTTAGTAGGCTATGGTTGTGTTCAAGGGAAGGTCAGAGATTACCAAAATACTTGGACCGTGTTGCAAAGAAGAGAAGAGCTCCCAAGGCACTAACAGGAGTAGGTTGCAAAGCACAATTTCGCATATGGTATGATCCAAAGGCTGGTGAAGGGGGAAAGTATGTTGTGACTCACTTCATTGCAAACCACAACCATGAATTGGCAGAACAACACTGTGTGATATATCTGAGGTCACATCGGGGTTTAAACAGCGCTGACAAAGCTCAAGCAATGGCTATGCGCAACGTCAGTGTGAAGACTAGCCAAATCATGGACTATATGGTAAATCAATCCGGGTGTTATGAGAATGTTGGTTTCATCCGTACAGATCTGTACAACCATATTGAAGCCGAACGTAGAGTAGAAGTTGAAGATGGTGATGCGCAGGGTGCTTTGGTTTACCTATGTGCAAAACTTGATGTTGACCGATGTTTTTTTTACAAGTATGATGTGTGTAAGGATAACAAGTTACAAAATCTGTTCTGGGCAAATTTGAAATCGCGGGCTGACTACGCAAAGTTTGGTGGTGTATTGATATTTGACTCAACTTACTGTACCAATGTATACAAAAAACCTTTTGTCATGTTGGCTGGTGTGACTAACCACTTCACGACCATGATATTTGCATGTGTTTTGCTAGCTAATGAGACAATTGATACATACACATGGGTTTTGGAAACATTTATGGAGGCGATGAACAATAAAGCACCTGTGTCAGTACTGACAGATGGGAATAAGGCGATGCGAGAGGCAATCACAAGAGTATTTCCAGATGCAAGACATTGATTATGTAATTGGCATCTTGGGAAAATGTTATGTCAAATGTTCACAAAAGTGGCTTTGCACATGCTTTCAAGTAGTGCATGGAGATGGAAATGGATGAGGCAAAGTTTAAGGATGGTTGGAGGAGAATGGTTGAAAAATTTGGACTTGAAAACAATAACTGGGTGTTGGAGACATATGAGAAGCGTTATATGTGGGCTGAGGCATATATGCGTGGCCATTTCTTTGCTGGGATGAAGAGCACTCTGCGTTCGGAGAGTATGAATGCTTATTTCAATCCCTTCCTCTAACATAAATTGAAGCTATATGAATTTGTTAGGCATTATGATTGGGCTCTTGCAAGGATAATGGCCCCGTTTGGTGTAGCTGTTAAAACAGCTTATAGATTATAACTTAACAGATTATAGATTATGACTTTAATCAGAAGTTGTTAATCTGTTTGGTGTAGCTGTTGGATTATAGATTTAAGTTGCTGAGTAGTGTTTGTTAAATAAGCTGTGAAATAGCTTTTTCAATTAATTTTTATTTTTTATTTGTCTACATTTCTCATAAAAAATAATAATAATAATTTATAGTCCATTTGAGTCTTTTTCTATTTTAAAAAAAATAAAAAATAAAAAAATTTAAGAGTATAACAATAAATTAACATGTCCACAGCAGAAGCTGATAATCAGAAGCAAGGGGTGAGCAGCTTCTCAGAATCAGCTTTTTTGAGTTAAAATAAGCTGTTAGAATCAGAAGCTGTTTGAAATAAGTTTAACCAAACAGTCCAAAATAACTTTTTCAAAGCTAAAAGCCATAAGTTGGCTCTGAAAAGCTGAAACAAACACCCCCAATGTATAATGAGGTTGGAGATGATACCGAAACAAATAACACTTTTCCGGTATTGATTACTCTATTGAGAGATATAGAGAGACATGGAGCTGAGCTATTCACCCGGAATATATTTAAAATGTTCCGTGATGAAATCTTAGAAGAGGGAAAGTTGAATGTGAAGGACGTGTTCCCTTTGCCAGATGGTCAGAAATGCTACTATATTCATAAGTACAAGATGAAGGATAGATTGTGGATAGTAACACACAATCCAGTGGATGCCGCAATGATATGTTCTTGCATGAAGTTTGAGTCGTTCGAGCTACCTTGCTGTCACATGATATGTGTTATGAAAGCTGAAAATTTAACGCAAATTCCCCCAACTTCTGTGCTGCATAGATGGACAAGGGCTGCAAGTAAGGATGGCCAGCTATGGCGTCAACCCTTAATTGATAGCACTACAACACAGACTGTTCGCTATGGGATATTGAGTTTTTCTTATAATGAAATGTGTTTCTATGCCTCACAATCAACCGAAGGTTTCAAAGAGGCTAGGGATGCATGTCTTCTAATGACGAGCCGGATGAAGGAGTTATATGAGAGGAATCGCAACGATGGGAATGGAGACAAAGGGAAACATTCAATCCCGTGACAATTTAGAGTAGAAGATCCTAATCTTGTGAAGACAAAAAGGAACCCCGGGACGGGCCTCATCCAACTGTCAAAGACTAAGAAAATATGGGAATTGAATGCATTAGCCACACAAAGTGAACGTGTCCTAAGGTTCGGTTTAGCCGAACAATGGGTAGTAACTTAGCTGCAGATACAACCCACATCACTGACCATGAGTACAATGCGGACTCATTGCCCATTCGCTGTAAAACTGGGTTGATGGATCCAAGTACACTGCACATTAAGCAACGATGTCTATTTTTTGATGTTTCTTCTGATTCAAAACAGCCTGTAGGCCAATACAGTAGTGTCGAAGCACAAGTGTGCAAAAATGATTTGACCACAATTGATAAGGTGAATTAGGTAATTGTATGATTTACTTATTCCCTTAATTTATTAGGTATACAGTACTAGCTTCTGAAAACACATCATTGGCAAGAACAGGGTAGATATGTACGTAGTTATGATTTTGCACGGATTGTTGTATGTAACGTGTAAATAATTGCTAATGTACAAGGCCAGGAACAGTTATTTTGCATATTGTTTAGAGTGATTTTGTCATTTTTTTTGCAGTGACTTGTCATTTTCATAACTAAATAAAGGTAAGATATATATGGGTGTCTGTTGTTTGTGTATTGTTTTGAGATGGAAATTGGCTTATGTCTGTATTCCAAGATTCCTATTGGGGGTTGCTTGTTTCTGTTCCAAATTTGGTTGGATCTAACTGAAGGATTGTTGCGGTGTGGTTGACAACTAATGATGTGTTTTGGTTTCGTGTTGATTTGTTATGACTTGTTTCAGTAAATTAGTATTATATTTTGTCTTCTAATTAAAATATGGAATTTGTCCATGTGGTTTTGCAAAATTACATCCCAACACATGCATCTTCTATATAATCCAAGTGCCAGTTAATTTTTGGGTATTAATTGGACAAATTAGCCCAACGAACTAGTTTACTTTATGTCTAAGCCGATTGGTATATGAATTACAAATTACAAACAAGAGTTGTGAAAAAATTTCATATTAACTATGAAAGTGATAGGGAAATTGTTAGTAAAATTATGGTGGGTTTATATCGACAATAACCAAGCAGTAATTCAAGGATGACAATTTAAAGAAAAACAATCAAGCAATTGTGGTATTGGTTCGAATGCTTGAAAAGGATAAAGACTTGTTTGGATGAACTGATGGTAACAAAGTAAACAAGTGAAATGAACTTTCTGATATGAGCTGATGGTAACAAATTAGAGAAGATAAACCTTTGGTGATTTGAGGTTGAAATCAGCAAAGTTCACCCAGTTACAAAGTACAAATTACAAGGGAAAAAACTACTCGTAAGTTACAATTTGAACTACTCTTACATGTAGAATGCAAGTTGATGTGTTGTCGTTGATGTCCTCTCTCTCTGCAAACCTTCTGGCCTTTATGTTTGTTCTTTCCCACAACCCCATGATGTGCTAAATCTCCAATTGTTGTTGTGCAACTTCTGTAACTGCACTGTCATTTCCAAGTCTTCAAACCACATAAAACCTTTACTTCTACTTGTCGAACTGCATATCCTTGAAGTTGCCACGTGTCCCCAAGTCCTTTTAGCCTTTCCTTGACAGATGCAGACTCCCACTTCCACTACAGGAAATTACACTTTTGGCGAGCAACTTTTTAGTCGCCAAAGGTTATTTTTTAGTCGCCGAAAGTCAATGGCAACTAAAGTTCTTCGTCACCCCGTTAGTTGCCAAAGCCTAGTCAGCAATAGTTAATGGTGACTAAATTGATGTTGGTCGCTAATTATCTTATCTTCGGCTACTAAAACTGACTTAGTCGCCAAACATAACGTTTTGGCGACCAAATATTTAGTCGCCAAAAATAATTAAATCAAAATGAAATTTTCTTTTTGCAACTAAAATATTTAGTCGCTAATACTAATACATTTACCAACTAAAAATTTTAGTCACTAATAATAATAATACATTTAGCAACCAAATAGTTTAGTCATTAGTTTTCACGACTAAATATTTTAGTCGCCAAAAGATTAAATATTTTCATTTCATGATATTTTACGACCAAATATTTTAGTTGCTGAAGGATGTCATGTTCTTTCGTGATTAAAACATTTAGTCGGCAAAAGTTTCTTCCCTCATCTTGATTATTTTGCCTACTAATTATGTGGTCGCCAAAAGTCTTTTGTTTTTTTTTTACTACTAAATATTTAGTCATAAAAAACTTTTGCTTGCAATTTTGGCTACCAAAATATTTAGTCGCCAAAAATTTTATAAATTTTTTTTAATTAATTTCTCGACCACTTGTATTTGTTCCATTATTAGTACAGTCTGTATCTTGTATATAAATAAAATAATCCATATACTCATAAATTAGCAACCATTCCATAACATGCATTTTAACCATAAAAAAAAAATTCATATTTGACATCAAATTAATATTTCCAATAGAAATTTCATACAAACCAAGTATAATCCAATCTCAAAAATAGGATTCCATACATAACAAAAAATTAAACAAAATTAATGTCGAATAGTTAATTTGGCAAGAAACCAACTAACAACAACACCAATAACATAAAAAAGTAAAGGCCATAAAATAAAATAAAATAAAAAAACTAGTGTTGAAGCCACTGTAGTCCAACCCTCAAAGCAATTACTGAAGCAAAGTTGAAAGTTTCCCACATGAAGCTGGAACATCTCAGTAACACAGATCACAAGCAGAGGCTCCTTAAATGTAAAAGGACATATACAATGTAAATAATACAATTTCAATTAATATATATATATATACTATCTACTATTATCAACTTCTATAGATTTAACCCCCTCAAGGCAAAGAAAAAAATGCAATAGACTCTATGCTTGAAGCTACCATTGCATCTCAAATCATTAGAATTCCCTTGTCTCTATCTCGTACACCTGATTCGTGGAGAGAAAAGAAAGGTGAAGCGAAATGTGAAAGAAATTTAACTTACATTTCATTCATATTTCCCTCATATTTTCTTTTCGCTCCACAAATCCCCTATCTTAATCCAAAATCCAAACACACCCATGGAAAGTTTAGGTTTTCTGCTAGAATAGTAAGGGATAGCAGAAGAAGTCTTGTAGCTAGAAAGACTGAAAGATTGTCAATTAATCATCTCCAGCTCACACACACTTGGGCCAATCAGCAAGCTGAGTGTTGTCGCTATGTTAGGCATCACTGAACCTGTTGTAGCTCGGGTCCAGCCCGCTGGCCAAAAGCCCAACAAGCAAGGTCCCAATCTTAAGGGACCAAGACATTGCAATAGTGTTACTTGAGCTGGGAGCAGGGCCTAGGTACCCCACTCGGACAAGTCTTAAAGACAGAGACTTTGACCAAGACGTGTGTGCAAATTATGACACGCTAACTAACTAGTAAACCACCAAATATGTTTAACTCCAACATAAGTGTGTTTGAGTATGTTGTATATAGTAAAAATTTTGAACATCATGTGCCTAAAATATTAATTCAATAACCCCCACTAACCTCTGTTTGGAATTCTTTTGCTCCTTGCTTGGAATTAGTTGCAAGCACTTTAACAACAACTGTCTCACCAGTTAACATCTGAGCTTTATAAACTGGACCAAATACCCCTTGACCAATCAATGTGGTAAAATTACAGGTTGTTTTTTGCAAATCCTTGATTTAGTAGCAATAGAACCAAGTTAAGAACTAACAAGGAAAATAATCTAACAAATTAACAGAACAACCAAAAAAAATAAAACTAAAGAATATATATATATATATATATGTAGATGTATAAACTACTTTGTGGAAGCAGATAGTTGTTTTTATTGATCATTTTGGACCAAAATAAACAATTTGAGTGAGGATGAGAGTGCCTTTTGTTAATGATTTAACAATGAATGAAGGTTAAGAAGTAGAAAAAAACCAAGAAAACTTATCAAGCATCAAACTAAAGCATCCACTGCCCATTGTAGACACCCCATTTTTCACGGCCCTTACCACTTGGACGTCATCGCTTGCACACTCAATAATGAGTGTAATACTTGCCAAGTGCTCGAAGTCCTCAGCAGAATACCATAGCTTTGGGCCCTTCCAAACCTTGCACCCCTATTGCCCTATTTTGGACCAAACCCTGAGATCTTCAAGCTGCAACCCCTGGTGGCCTGCCAGCCACCTCTTTGGGCTGCCAGCAATCACTCTTGGTTGCCGACCACCAGTGATGGCCTGCCGGCCACCAGTGTCTTTTGCAGATATTTTGTGACAGCTGTGCCAACTGTTTGCACAGATGTTTGCATCTGCTCCCACGTGTATGGTTAGATGTTCTTGAAGGAAATTCATGTTTTCTATATATAGGAGACCTCCCTCTCTTGTTTTAAGGTTAGAAAAATTTTAGAGCAAAATTTTTTCTCTCTCTCTACAATTGTCTCTCTCTCTTACAAATTTCTACACCTTTGCCTATATACTCTTCATCTTTGCCTATACACTCTTAACCAAACCTCTCCATATTTGAGCTAAGGTATCTTTGAGCCTTGTTTGAGCTCTTGAGGGTGTGTTTGCTTGGTTTTATTGCTTGGAATTGATTTTCTCTTCAAGAGGTATAAGGCTTTGCCTCTTTACTTGCTTTAACTACTCTTTTTCTTGCTATTTTCAAACTATTTTTAGGTGTAAAAACTCTATATTTTTGGGCTGAAACTTGGGCTTTAAGGCCAATAAAGGTTGAGGGGTGGTTCACCTTTCTTTACACCTTGCTCTCAAGGCCTTTTCCCTTGTGTTTCCCACCTTTGCAGTATCTTTTTTTGAGCTTTTAAACACTAATTTTCAGAGCTATTTCAGTGGCTAAAATCATGGTTTGAAGTTCAAATTTGGAGGAGTTAGCCTCCCCTCCTTGTGTTTTGTTTACTAGCCTTGCTTGTGCTATGTTTTAGCTTATTAATCTTGCTTTTTTTTTTTGGGTCTTAATTCCAGCATGTTTTAGGACTATTTTTAGACCGTTTTAGCACTTTTTTGGGTTGATAGTTGCATTTGAGCTTTGTTTTGTATGCCTATAGTGTAATTGTCCTCACGAGTTTGGTGTTTTAGGCCTTAGACACCATCTTATTTGAGTTGATTGTGTTTATTTATGGATTTCCATATTTGTAATCACTCTTGATCATCTCTGCAACCTCCCTCCTTTCTTGGCTTTTATTTTACTTTGAAAGTGGTTTCGAACAACTTGTTTGTTTAAGCATGAGAATGAGATGTCATGCTTAATGGTTTAATCCTTTTGGGGTTCATTACCAATGGTATGATGTCTCTTTCATGCCTAAAACAATACTTGGTTTGAGCCCTCTTTCCACTAGAGGACTTACACTCACTATTGGACTCAATGAATTAAAGAATGGATGGTAATTAAAATGAAGTAATTAAAATGGGACTAAAATAGTGCAAGAAAATAATTGGTTTTGTGTTCAATCGGATGTTAATTGAACACATGGAAGCTTGAGGCATTTCATACCCATTAGTGATGAAATGGTTCAAGTTTCCAAGGTCACCACTTCCCTTGATCAATTCATAAAAGGGAGGAGGTTTGAGTCTTGTTTTGTTGCATTTATTGAACTTGCACATTTTGGTTCATAAGCCACCATGCAATGAAATTGCTTGAGTTGGTGGTTTGTGGACCAAGTTTTGTCCCTCATTTGATTTGTTCATGATAAGGAGGGGTGAGTTGTGTAGACAACCCTTGAGAATACCCTGTGCATGCTCTGTTTGTTCTCTATTGCAGCAAGATGAACCCTGCAACAGTGGCTGGCAGGCCATTTTCCATGGCCGGCAGGCCCTCACTCCTGGCCAACCGGCCACCAATGCAAAATTCAACAGTGTGTTTTTTGAGCAGAGCAGAGCTATTCTGGAACTGGACAAAGGTGTAAGTGTTCTACTGTGCAACAGAGACCTTCTAGAAGCAAAACAATGGACTTTTCGGGTGGAAACCGAGCATATGCATGAGCATTCCTCGCATATCGAGCCTATTTAGTTTAAATATTTAGCTTAAATATTTGTTGTAATTAATTAGTTGTAGCAAGTTAATTTGTTAAAGTGTTGTAATTAATTAGTTAGTTAACTAGTTGTTTGATTTCATCTTGTAATTATTTTCATTAGCTTGAATAGTTAGTTAATTAATTTGGTTTGTAATAATTAGTTAAGTAGTTTAGCTATTTATTCATTTGTTTTGTAATAGTTAATAATTAGCTTAGCTTAGCTAGTTAGCTAGTTAGTTCATTCGAACTCTCCTTCGTGAGAGCGCAATATTGTAATAACGTGCATGTCTTCCAACCCCATGTCTTTCTTTCTTTTATTTACTAGCTTATGATGGTTAGTTTAGGGACATCATGTTTTGTTTAGCATACTCCATGTTTGCATCCATTTGTCTTGCGTGCACTGAGGCTCAGTTCATCATTCTAACTTCCGTTGTCGTTTAAATACTTCTTTGAATACATGCTTAGACCGCATGCTATTAAATTGCTTCATATGACATGTTTAGTAGCCGAGCCAAGTAAATTGCATATCGCATGTGTGCATTAGTCATATTGCCTAGTTAGGATCATGCATCTTTCTAACTTTATCATCTTTTTTGGCTTGGAGTACTAGGTGAGCCTTTACTCGTTTTAGCATATTGCATGAGTGTGATTGTTGTCATGTCAAAGCATGCTTTCCATGAGGCTAAGTGCTTAATTGCTATAACTGCTTGAATGCCTGTGGACGAAGGCTAATTGCTTGAATTAGAATAATTTGAGTAGTGTTCATATGCAATCACTTTTTCAAGTGGTACATATTCGAAACAATTTTCGAAACAAACATGAATCAAGTGTTCCAATTCTTTCAAATTAGTTTATACTTGTGTGTGTGCGCATCACATAGTAATGCTAGCCTAAAAATTAGAACAAGAGCATATAATGTACATAAGATTTATATCATGATTAGTAGAGGCCGATCTTTGATCAAGCAAGTGGGGGTGCTCAATTCATGACCTTCCCCTCTCGTACCTAAGTTCCCGAGCCGAGACAATCATGGTGATGACGGACACGTGGCCTTTGGCGTGAGTTATGGGTTTCCTAAATTTTTTCAAAAAATATTTAGGTGGCGACAAAGTAGTCCATTTTTGGCAATTTGATTCAAAATTGATTTTTCAAAAGATTTGCCGCATTGGGACTCTTTGATGATTATCTATTTCACATTGCACTTGTGAGATTAGATTCGGAACCGCGAGAGTCCGATACTGTAGGGTTTATTTCGTCTTCCAAAAGAGGGCGCGAAAAAGTCGAGCTACAGTTTCTGGCGACTCTGCTGGGGACTTTAGAGAACTTGACTTGAAATTCATGATATGAAATTTTATCTGCACTTATATGTTTCTTTGCATTGGTGCATTTAAGTCACTGTGTTTACCATTTGCTATTCCTGGACGGTTTGCCGAAGGCTTGTTTGAAAAGCTTACCAAAAGGCTGACCGGTCATGGGCTCTACCATGATGGGAACACAACCCTTGGATCTGGACTGCCGTTGTACCATTTGATCCTCCTTTCACTTCTCGGTGTTAGGTGTGAGAGGTATATTAGGTAGTCTTGCTGAGGTACCCTTTTGACCATTTGGCCTATTTGCATATCAAAAGCCATAGAGATTATTCCAAATTAGGACAGGATGCTTACCCGAATACAGGATTGCATGAAACCACTTTGTTTGAATAGTGAACCCTAGTTTCTAAGGAAACTAGGACAGGGTAACCTTACCCCCTCATAGGGGTGTTTTGGCTCTCACTTAACTGGTATGTGCTTTACAGTGAAACTGTACAAGAATGTGCGTATCAGTTGCAAGTTTGGTATCCATTTTGGGGGGTAAAATTCAATGTTGAGTGCAGTCTTACAGTTTTGATTACATCTGTGTGTTGTTAACATCTGAGCTGAGGTGCTGTGTGGTTTCTGATTATTACTTTCTTTTTGCTTTATTTCTTCTTGCTAGGTAGTTTAACACTATAGCATCGGAAAGTTCGGATATCCCCCAAGTACTCTGGACCCAAGTCAAAAGGCTTTGCAAAGCTGGAGATCTTGTTAGGGGACTACCCGTGTTTACTTTGCTCCAACCGGTTACTAGACGGAGGAGAGTCAGGCAAAGTTCACAAGTCCAGTTTCTACAGCAGTCACCCCTCACTTCACCTGCATCTAGTCAGGCTCAGGGACAGTCTTCTACATCTAGTCCAGTACAAGATCACTCGCCAATTCCGATGGCACAGTATCCCCCAGTCAGTATGGAGGAATTGATCCATCACCTTCAAGAAACAATTGAAACTCTACAGTAAGACGCTGCTCATCAAGCCGAGGTCACAGCACGTCAAGCAGAAGTAATAAACAGGCTGCAATAATAACAACCATAGCCGGCAGTAGCTTTTGCATCTCATGCACCCCCTACGGGTATCCCGACACCCGGAGCCACTACCCATGATGAAAATCATGGTAATCCAGCAGAGCCGATCCCACCACAAGCCTCCAAAACACCTATGTATCAAACTAAGGCTCCATTGAGTTTGAGGTTGACTCGATTGTGCTTAAGGTCAACAAGCTGGAGAAGCTCTTCAAGAGGGCACAAGATGTTAATTCTATTCTCGGCATAGAAGACGGATATACCGACTTTGCAGTGACATTGCCAGATCGGTTCAAAATGCCACACATCGATCAATTCGACAGCTCCGGAGACCCCATGGTTCATCTGCGGCTATTTTCAGACATCTTGCTACCGATGGGCCTGACTAGATTGCAAAAACTATCTATCTTTGGTCAGACAATGTTAGGAATAACAGCCATCTGGTATGCGAAGTTGGAGGATTCTGTGAAGCAGAACTGGGAGGAGATGGTTGAGGCCTTTGTTGCTCAGTACTCGTATAACACACAGATCGAGGTCACAACTCGTGATCTCGAGGCAATGCGCCAGGAGCCGAAGGAAGGCTTTTCAGAATTTGTGACGAGGTGGAGGGCTAAAGCTTCAATGATGACCACACGTCCTTCCGAGAAAGATCAAATAAGGATGATAGTCGGCAATCTATACGGGAAATAGTTGCAGAAAATGATCGTCCTACCTCTGTTCACATTCACCGAGCTCCATGAGATGGGGGTTCAGATTGAAGACTCCATGAAACAAGGGCTGATTACTGATGAAAAATAGTAGGCAAAAAGGCCTTTTGTGCACAGTTCCAATGCAACCACCGGTGGTAGCACAGCTGCACGACCGTCGGATGTGAGTGCTGTTACCACTACAACCAAGACTGCTAATCCCTTTGCCAAAACAGCTCCACAAACTTCAAACAACCCTACCCGATCCCAGAGGACCTTTACCTAACTCTTCATGACCCTATCTCAAGCCATGAAGGTATTGGTCAAAAAAGGGCACCTCAAACCATTAAAGCCTCGCCCACTACCTGATCCTCTTCCACCTAAACACAACCTGGCGAAGTACTGTGCATTTCACCAGCAACATGGTCACGACATCGACCAATGCTTCAGACTGCGTCATGAGATTCAAGACCTCATCGATAACAAGGTGATAACACCTCCTAGAAACCAAATGTAACTACAAACCCTCTCCTAGCCAACAATCAAGTTCCCTCACCTCAAAATCTAAACCTAATCCATACACTGGCCATCCCCCATGACCCCAGCATATATATTACCCCTTCCCACCTACCAAGACCGACGGTGTTCATTCCTGAAAGCACAGACTTGTGCATGATGGACACTTCCACACTTCAACCTAAGCCTGTGGTGGTGACAGTTGCAGTAGAAGGAAGGCTGGCCTTAGAGGAGAGTACGAGTCCATTGCCTGAGTGCTCTGAGGACTTATCTGAGGGGGTGTACGATCCAAGCTGCTACATTGTGCCGATTGATCAAGCCAAGCCGGAAGTGGTATTGCCAACTGTATTGGAGGTCAATGTGGTTAGGGAGGATGGCCCGAGCCAAGGTTTGGATGATTTGGTGGAACTTGAGGAGGACTTAGACAACCTGCAGTTCTCGGACGAACATAATCAAGGGGATGTGCAGATTGACTGGTTCGATTTGAATGGATCAACGAACAACTCTGGGTGGTTGAGTGATGAACCAGACATGAAAGAAGGAACTGAAATGAAACCAGAGGAAAAGAAAGTAGGAATTGCTATAATGGCCGATGAAAAGGGGAAACTGCCAGAGAATACGGGCGTGGAAAATTCAACTCAGGAACTGGGTACTGTGAGCATTGTGGACACAGAACAAGAAAGTGCACTGAAGCAGTTTGCACAAGAAAGGGTTGAAGATAACCAAAAAGCTGTAATGGCCCAACACCCTCTGAGGTAAAAGTGATCCAAACGGAGTGGGACAACTGTTTTTCTGCTGTCGGGGGTGTATGGTAGGAGGATAACGATCTACATCTGGCTCATATCAACGAAGATTGGGGTGAATACCTTCCAGACAACACGTGGTACGTAGAAGAGATAGATCACATGACAAGAAGTGGGCGATATTTTAAGCCACACACTTAGATCAAGCTGAGGTATCTGGAAAAGATAGAGAGGTTGAGAGACGGAAAGAGAAGCAATTGGAAGAAGAGGCAGTGTTGAAGCAACTGAAGAAAATCCAAGTTGACATCTTAATTTGGGGAATTCTCATGGCCTTCCGGGTGCATCGATAGGCAGTACTGTTAGCAATGGACAAAGCTAAATTGTCCATTGACACTACCCCTGAACAGCTTGTGAGATTGGTCTTCCCAGGCGGTGCCAAGCCAACCCTAACCTTTTCTGACAAAGAACTGCTGTCGGAAGGCTCAGCTCACAACAAACCCCTGTACATATTTGTTGAGTGTAGGAAAAAATGGGTACTGGTGGTGTTGATAGAGACCGGTTTGGCTATCAATGTCTGTCTTTCCTGCACAGCTTATACAATCGGCCTTAGACCGACAGATTTTGTGCCTACAACCCAAGTAATTCAGGCATATGATAATACGAGCAGAGAGGTTATGGGCACGGTGCAACTCAGAGTCCAGGTAGGCCCAGCTCAACAGGATGTCGAGTTCCATGTCCTGGATGTCCCAGCCACCTTCAACTTATTGCTAGGGAGCCCTTGGTTGCATCTGGTGAAAATTGTCTCCTCCACCCTCTACCAAATGTTGACGTACCCTCATGGGAAAGGAGTGGTGATTATTTTCGGGAATTCATCCATCCATTCCCCGCTGGAGGTAACTACACCAGTGTTGGAGATCACTCACGGTGAAAATGATGCATTCCTTTCAGGGTTCACTTTGACTAAGGCCCGGGTAGTGCAGAACATTTTGGCCGCTGATGAGGGCATGTATGTCAGCGCCCAATCTATTTATTTTATGAACAAACTACAGCATGTGCCAGGAATAGGACTTGAAAGAAGTGGCTGAAAAGGAATCACAGCGTTGACAGACGTACCGCACAATCCGCATGCCTTTAATCTGGGTTATGTACCCACCAAAGAGGATTGGATTAGGAAAAAGGAAAAGATGACAGGCAGAGCCAGAGCCAAGTAGGTCGGAAAACATTATGAGCTCATTCACAGGCCAATCCAGGGAATGCTGAATGACAGCTTTGTTTGAGAGAGAGAGGATTTCCCTTTTTGTGATTTTCCCAAGTCGTGGATGAATACCATAAAGCAGCGTGTTCCTGGATTTGAAATCTTTTTTGACCTGTAGCTGCAAGATAGTGATGCCGAGGAAAAGGCTGAACCAAGTACTGAAGCTGGGCAGAGCATGAAAAATGACTCAGACAATAACGAGCTCGGAATAGGGGCAGCACTGGCATGTCTCCTTACAGATCCCGCGGATGACTCAGAGAACTTAGGAGATAATCTTACCATCTCCATGATCGGGGACCAACTAGGTGTGAACTCGTCCAGCAGCATTTTGGACGTATCAGAAGCACCATCTTTTATCTGGTAGTTGGAAGAGGGCTACCTATCTAGTTCTGAGTTGGGTGATGAGTTAGAATCTGATTCCACAGAGTCCGTGGAGTTGGAATCAGATTCCGGTTCTTCTGAGTCTAAGTCTGGTATTCCTGGGGGTGATAACCCGAATGCCAAGGTCTTGTCTAGGTCCTCTTTTTCTTTTGCTTTTGAGTCGGTTGTAACCAAAGAGCTGGATCTTATGACTTAGAACGATGCTAATTCTGAGTACTTCTCTGTGCCGCTTGTTTATTGCATTGACCAAGATTTTCAAAATTTTAATGAAAACGAAGAGAAAGAAATTCCTCTGGTTTTGAAAACTTGATTAATCGAGAGGAGGAGCAAAACCCTGTGCTGATGAAATCATTACTATTAATGTGGGTACTAAGAAGGATCCGTGTTTGGTCCAGATTGAGTCCACGTTGTCTTCGGAGGAGCTTGAGCACTTAGTCGCTTTATTAAAAGATTTCAAAGATGTTTTCGCATGATCCTACGAAGACATGACTAGAATTGATCCTGAGATTGTACAACATCGGATCCCTCTTGATCCCCAAGCCCAACTCGTCAAGCAGAAGTTACGTAGAATCCGTCTGGATTGGATATTGAAGATCAAGGAAGAAGTCACCAAGCAGATTGAGGTAGGTTTCTTGTTAGTATCTGAATATCCGACTTGGTTGGCCAACATAGTCCTAGTGCCAAAAAAGAATGGTAGAATCTGGGTGTGTGTGAACTTCTGGGATTTGAACAGAGCCAGTCCGAAGGACGACTCCCCTCTGTTGCACATTGACGAGTTAATGGATTTCACTGCGGGCCATGCATAGCTATCCTTTATGGATGTGTTTTCTGGGTACAACCAGATTCTGATGGCGCCCGAAGACAGAGAGAAAACTGTATTTACTACGCCGTGAGGTACCTACTGCTACCGGGTTATGCCATTTCGGTTGAAGAATGTTGGGGCTACCTATTAGAGGACTGCAACCACTATTCTGCATGATATGATCCACAAAGAGGTCGAGGTGTACGTGGACGACATGATTGTCAAGTCTAAGGAAAGAGAGGGCCACTACACCGCCTTGAAGAAATTCTTTCAACGGATCAGAGAATACAGGTTGAGATTGAACCCGCAGAAATGGACTTTCGGCGTGACAGCAGGGAAAATGCTGGGCTTTCACACAGAGGGGCATCAAAGTAGATCCTTCCAAAGTCAAGGTCATTCTAGAAATACCACCACTAAGGACTAAAAAGGAGGTGTGAAGCTTTCTGGGTAAAGTGCAATTCATAAGACGGTTTATTTCCAAATTAACCTTGACTTATGAACCATTATTTGGTCTCCTGAAGAAAAGGAAGAAATTTTGATGGGATGATCGATGTCAATTCGCCTTTGAGCAGATTAAGCAATACCTCCAGAATCTGCCTGTGTTGTCGCCGCTAGAGCCAGGGAAGCCTTTAATTCTATACCTGTTAGTGACAGACACTACTATGGGATGCATGCTCGCTCAGGAGTCTGAAGATAGGGTGGAGAAAGACATCTACTACTTGAGCAAGAAAATGTTGGATTACGAGACCCGCTATACTCTGTTGGAGAAAGCTTACCTAGCCTTGGTATGGGCTACCAGGAAGTTGAGGCACTACTTGTTAGCTCACTCTGTAATCCTGGTTTCGAGAATAGATCCCGTCAACTATCTCTTTGAGAAACCAGCACTTACAAGTAGGCTAGCCCGTTGGTTGCTTCTTCTCTTCGAATTTGATCTCAAATATGTCACCCACAAGTCAGTCAATGGAAGAACTGTAGCGAAGTTCCTGGCAGATCACCCAGTAGAAGAGGATAAAATGGTGGAATACCTATTCCCAGATGAAGCCATTCTGCAAGTTGAGGAGGAGACTTGGACGATGTACTTTGACGGAGCGTCTAATCAGTACGGTTATTGGATAGGTGTGTTACTGATAGCACCCGACAATTCCCATATCCCTTTAGCCTTCAAACTCTAATTCAAGGTGTCTAATAACGAAGCAGAATATGAAGCGTGTATTGCTGGTTTAGAAGCCGCCCTAGAACTAGGGGCAAAAAGGTTGGATATTATCAGGGACTCGAACATAGTTGTTTCTTAAGCGAATGGAGACTGGAAAGTCAAAGAAGAAAAGATGAAGGTTTATCACCAGACCCTAGATGTTCTGATTCTTCGGTTTGAAAAGCTGACTTTCACGTACTTACTGAGGAGAACAACAGGTTCGCTAACGCTTTAGCAACTCTATCATCTATGGTAAACATCCCACTTGGAGTCCGGATGCGTCCGATTATCATTGAGCAGAGATACACGCCGGCTTATGAAACTATCGCCGCAATAGATGAAGCGCAAGACAAAAAACCTTGGTACTACGATATTTGGAACTTCTTGGAAAAGGAGACTTATCCACCAGGGGCACATGCCAAGGACAAACGAGGAATACGGCAAATAGTCATCCAATTTATCATCTGTGGAGGTAAACTATATAAAAGAGGTCATCTGGGAATGCACAAATTGTGTGTCGAAGAAGAGGAATCAAAGCACCTGATGGGGGCCATCCATGGGGAAGAGTGCGAAGCACACATGAACGGAGTAATGTTAGCCCGAAAGATTCTCAGGCAAGGTTACTACTGGTCCACTATGGAGGAGGATTGTATTGGTTTTGTTCGGCGATGCCACAAATGCCAAAGTCATGTTAATCGAATGAATATCCCGCTATCAAAATTATACAACAGGACTTCACCATGGCCTTTCTCAGTCTGGGAAATTAATGTTATCGGTGCAGTCACACCAAAAGGGTTGAAGGGGCATGAATATATCCTGGTGGCAATTGATTACTTTACAAAGTGGGTGGAAGCTCAGTCCTATGCAGTGTTGAAAGCATCGCATGTGGCCAAGTTTATCAGAAACAATATAATTTGCCGATATGGAGTCTCGAACAAGATCATATCAGATAATGGCTCCCACTTCAAGAAAGAGGTGATAGACTTGTTGGAGAAATACAATGTGACTTTTCATAAGTCATCTACATATAGGCCACAAACCAATGGAGCTATTGAGGCTGCCAAGAAGAACATCAAGAATATCTTGCAGAAGATAGTTGAGACCTACAGAGATTGGCCAGATAAATTGCCATTCGCACTCTGGGGCTATAGAACTACAATCTGGACGTCTACATGGGCAACTCCTTATTCTCTTGTTTATGGGATGGAGGCTGTTTTGCCAATTGAAATAGAAGTCCCGTCACTGCGAGTTATAGCTGAGTGTTAGATAGCAGAGGCGAACTGGCAACAGAGCAGATTTGAGGAGTTGATGTTGTTTGATAAGAGAAGACTAAAAGCATTGTATCACGTTTAGGGCTACCAGTGTAGAATTGCTAGGGCTTTTAACAAGAAAGTTAAGTTGTGGAATCTCAAAGAGGGAGATATGGTGCTGAAAGACAACCGAGCTCCCATCCATGACCCTAGGGACAAGTTCAGACCCAATTGGACTAGTCCTTACATCTTCAAAACTATCTGGTCAGGTGGAGCTGTTATTCTCATAGACTTAGATGGCCTAGAATTTTTAGAACCGATCAACATGGACAAGTTGAAGAAATACTATCCCTGAGTGGCTCGCATGGCCAAAAACCTGGAAGGGCGACCTAGGCAAAAGTTAGAGCATAAAAAATTAGAAATAAAGAAAAACTGAGCTTGCAAGGTTGAAAACCCTAAAGGGCGACTTTGGCAAAAGTTAGAGCGCAAAAGGAGAGAGTAAATACTCAAGTGAACCAGAACCGAACTACATAAGGCCTGATTCTCATCTTTAGGATACGTAAGCGACTTCATCCTGAAGTTCGACCATAATTACCTCCAACTCAATTGTCCTGTCCATGTGTCTGATCAGGTCATCTTTGTCTGTTCTTTACCTGAAAGTTCGGTTGTGATCTTTACTCTAAGAAGAAGAGCTGGGTACAATGCAGAGCAATGTATGCAATCACGGGCATTTCTGATCTTTTGATTCGGGGTTGTACATCTTGAGGATTGATTCTGTGCATGTCCAATGGTGATCATTTTCGAAAATAGCTTTGAAAAGTTTTAATAAAAGTTGATTTTGTTCAAATTTTGCCTTTTACAACTTAGACCATTTTTGGACCAAAAAAAAAAATTTCAGTGCTCACAACTTTAATTTCATTGATTTTAACATAAAGTTCTCCAACTCTCTGATACAAATCAAAGTTGTTTTTATTACATTGAAAAAACTTGAAAAGAAATGTCAAAGCAATAAATTAGGGACATAGATGAGTTAGGCGCTCCTATGCCTTCTGCTCGTGGAAGCTTTTGAAGCCAAAGTGGGCCCGGTTTGTGCCTCGTCCTCAAGCCAAGCCAAACACTCGCCAGAAAAGGAGCAACTAAAACTAGGGGCAGGGGCCAGAAGCTCTCTCGTCCTCTAAGCAGTGAGGTACCTAGCCAGGTGTGAAACACGGATGGGGAATGAAACTGGGTACTCTACCCCCTCCTCTGGGCAAGTCTGATCATGCCCAAACTGACATCTGAACCAGAAAGGGAAGTAGAACACATAGTGCGTCAGAACGATCAACTTTATGCCAAGCTGCTGAGCCATGCTGTAACTCATCTCGGTCAGATTAAGCCAGGGGCAACGCCAAGGTATGTCAGCAGCAGACCTATTGCACATCCAGTTACACCACCATCCCTCATTCGAGAAACCCACTAATCGATGGCAGAATAAATAGCCTCGAGTCGAGTACTTAGGGAAAGAGTTCACTACCTTCAGCTTATCCATAAGCCACACCTGGGAAAGAATGAAGGAAAAGAGGGATTAAATAATAGAGAGATGTACATTGAGAGAAAAGTGAGAAAAGGGCTTTGAGAGAAAAACAGAGCATGAGTGCCAAGTGATGTGAGAAACACATATGAGAAAGGGTGAGAAACAATATCTAAAGAAGTAGTGGACTCTCGGCGAATCTGGTAGTTTCTCGCCGATGAAAGGCATTTAGGCCCATCAAGGTCTTGGCTAGCACCAAACCAATGTAACTCTTACCTTCTTTCAAACCTTGGGCCACTTCGATCAACCGAATGCTGGACTTGTCGAAACTAGGGGCAGGAAGGAAATGAGCAAGCATACATAAGCAGAGGGCATGTTGTCGAAAACCTCGCCAGAAAAGGTCGTCTTTGTCACTGACGTCAGAAAATCGATGAATCAAGCTGGGAATGTCTAGCTCTCCGTTGTGGGCCAGAGATCGAGCCTTGTGTAGAGTGTGCCCACACATCCGTCCCAGAGCTTGAGCGTGGCCAAAACAGGGCTGAGGCATGATTTCCTCATCGCGCGCGGGATTCCATTAGTGCCTGAAATTCTTCAATTGTCGGGCATATTTCTTGTCCCCCGAAGCTAAAGACGTATGTGATTGGGTCCTAGCATCGGCCTGCAGTATGGAGGAACGGAAAACAAAGTGGAGTTCGGCTCAACGGAAAAAATGCATTTATGTTGAAATCACAAAAATTTACCTTTTCCGTGCTGTCTAAAGTCGTTATCTAATCTAAGAGCTTTTCGACAAAAATGGCTCCATTTGTGGAAGAAATTACAGCTGAAATGAGGTTCTGAAGAGAAATCACGAAGCTGAACCTTTTGTAGGAGATAAGGCTGTTAGTGGAAGCCAGTTGTCAGTAATCTGGCGATTCTCACATTTGTGGCCGACAGGTGGTCGGCAGGCTACTTTTGTGGTCGGCAAGCTACCCTCTATGGCCGACAGCCTTCTTTTTAGGCCTGCCGATCACCTGTGTGTTAAACAGTGCTGGAAGCTTGTGTTTTGTCTTGGTCTTTGAGTGTTTTAATGTCTTGTTTTGAGTATTTTTGGTTTTAGCAAGTTTGTTTATTTGTATTTGAGTTGTTGTTTTTGCTTTGTTTATCGAGTTGTATTGTGTATTTTGTATTTTGGTTGTTGGTCGGCTCATTACCCGATTAAGAAATTTGTTTCAATCAAAAGCTCTTGGCCAATTCGATTCCATGTCCATTTCATGCAAATATGGTGTTCATGATACAAAAATGACAACATTTTTTTACAAAAAAGCTGCGAGGTTTTATTCCGATCATAGTTTTTTACAAAAGATAAGTACAAGTTTCAAAGCAAAATAAAACCTATCTGAGGCTATACATCTGCTAGTGCTACTAAACAAAAAGAAACTAAGCAAAAAATACAAAACAATCAGCGCCAGTCGCCTTAGGCCCGAGAGGCTCTCTTCGTCATCTTCCTCGGAAATGAGGACTCTGGGGCACTGTCTCCATCAACGCCGCTGTCAGAATCAGACTCTGAATCAGAGCTGGTATCATCTCCGCTCTCTGCCTTAGAACCCTCCTCGGCATCGTCACCTTCGCTCTCAGAACCTGAGCCAGTATCATCGTCTCCGCTCTCAGATGACTCAGAATGCCGACTCGCTGGCTCCTTAGAGTCACTAGTCTCAGTATCATCATCACTCAAGATGGGCTCTGAAAGACTACTCTGGTCTCGGGTGCCCCTATCTCTGCATCTCCTCCCTGCTATTGGAAAGGGTACTGCTGGTGCTGGTGCTGCTACTGCCGCCGGAGCCATCAATATAGATGAGATCTAGAAAAGACAGTTGTCAACATATCAGTTACAGTGTGTGTATCAGATACAAACATGATATGCAGAATGAGTGGTATGCAGAAATCATATACAGTATGAGCATAGTTGTGAGTACAGTGTGCCAGTGCAGTGTATTAATGTAGTTTGGGAAAGACTACAGTTGAAATACTAGTGTATCAGTGGAAATATGATAGCATAAAGCGTAAACTGAAGAAAATTACCTGGATACCGTAGAGACCAAGCAACATCTCCCTCCTCTGTACCATGCCCATCAAGGAGGCCACTAACTCGAGACAACTCCCCTTGTACTCTATGGATGCCTGCAAATGCATTTGAATGATCAGTGCTCGCCATAAACATATCTGAAATGAAATGTGGGGTGCAAATTGTAAAGTATGGTCTATACTTGGGTCGAGCCTCGAACTCCGACAAGATCGTGTCCAGCCACTGTAGGCTCAATCGAGATTTGTAAGCAGCCCCAGTATGCCGCCAGCATGTGAGCGCGGTAGGAAGCTCCGGCCAACGGGTGCTCTACTCCGCAGGGGGAAACCCTTTAGCATGAGCCCTAGTCGTCCTAGTAGCCTCTCTCATCGCAGGAGCCCTCACCCCCTCGCCTCCACGAGTGCCTATCAGATGTGGCATGAGGTGGGTCTAAATAAAGGTCGCGTAGTCGCCCTCTTCCCTGAAGAAATTAGCATCCAAGCCCACCATGAACTGAATGACTGCGTCAACGGATAGATTGTCCGCTGACCTCATAGACTCTGAAGGTAGCATCGGAACAATCGGATTAGGCAGACCCATAGTCTGGCTCACGAATTGCTCGCTCAAGAACCAGGCCCGACAGACTGGGCCCTCTAGCAAAATCTGGATATGGGACGTGGCCCAAGCCCCAGCATACTGGTCTCTCACCCCAACCGACATCATGGTCCAAGGCTGCCATATGATCTGTAAACAGAGAGTGCACAGATTGTTAATTGCTATCAGTTGCTAAAATGTGAATCAGAATAGTGTTAAAGTAAAAATGACTGTGTTTCAGGTTACCCCATGGGTAGCCACTGTATCAAAATAATAGTGGAAGAAAGCAAAGGTCTCGCGAGTCCTACGTTGACATCAGCCATCATATCGCCTCAAGTAAAGAACTATCAGGGGGAGCCCCTCCATGGGCTTAGGGGCAAGGGCTGGAAAATATGCATAAACCTACAGCTGCAAGGAAAATACAGTGATATGTGATCAACAATATATGAACAGATATAGAAAGTGCAAAGCAGAAAGCACAATGTATGAACAGATGCAGAAAGTGCAAATCAAAAAGCACAGGGTATGAACAGATGTAGAAGTGCAAAGCAGAAAGCACAGGTGTTGAACAGATATAAAGCAGAAAATGTAAAGCAGAAAGCGTAAAGTGCGAAGAGGGAACTGAAATGCATACCTCTCAGGCTCGCCAGTAGCTTCCGATCATCTCTCCCTTCAGGTGGGAGGTAGAGCTCATATAGCCGTACAGGGTGGCGAGGCCAGCTCCGCTCCAGTCATAGAAGCGTACCCGGGGAAGGGTCACCAAGGCGTTCAACAGATATAAGCCTATGGTGTTTCACCTATTCGAAAACAAGGTGGTACCGAGGACAAACATCAGAAAGCCCCGAGCGTACTACTCCGTCTCCTCTAGCGTCTCGGGCTCGCTCCCTCGAAATTGCTCAGCGAACTAACTATATCTGACCATAGCTGGCCGGTACAAGGGTGGACGCGCTCCCAGTAGCTCGATCTAGGCAGCCTCCTACTCTCCCATGTCTGTATCGAAAGGGATCGAATCGCCCCCTACTCATAAGCCTGTGATCATGGCGAAGTCGTAGGGTGTCATAATTATCTCCCCAGTAATAGAGAAGTGGAAGGAGTTGGTGGTGTCTGACCACCTTTCCACTAGCGCTCCTAAAAGATGACGACTCATAATGACCTGTGTCAGGCCGGAGCAGAAAAGCCCAAAGCCGATTTTGTCAACAATGTCACAGACTCCGGCAGGGGGCTCGTTGTACCAATCTCTCGCTGTCGTAGCTCCGTACCCCCTATAGGCACGGGACTCTCCCTGTGGCAAAGAACAGATAAAACAAATCAGGCAGTGATAAAAAAAAGTACAGTCAGATGAAAGGCAGTATAAGAAATGCAGTTTAAAAGAAAGGCATGAATGCATGAAAACAGAGTTCATACCTCAGTGGCACTGGATGAAAGGTGGGAGGCCGGCTCCCTCAGCAGGAGGTCCTCTGGTACACTGCAAGCAAAGTCGCTGAACCGCCTAATGCCTTCGGGTGGTAATATGTGCGTACGGAAATGATATTGTAGACACCCCGTTTTTGACCGTCCTCAAGACTTGGACGTCACCGTTTGAACACTCGGTGATTATCCATGTTTGTGTTCGTTTGGAGTCCCCGGAGTTCTCGGCTACGCGCCTTGTCTCAGGATCTCCGAACTCGACCGTTTTGTGTCTGGTTTTGCACCAAACACTTGTGTTTTGCCTTGGAGGGGCAGGGAATGCCTTGTGAGGCATCCCCACACACCACCGGCAGTGGCTAGAGGCCACCGGCTGGTTTTTGTTGTCACCGGCAATGTATATTGCCGGTCGGCACTCTTTGTTGCCGGTCGGCAGTCAATTTTGTCAAAATGACATTTTTGGCCGGCCGACTACTGTTCAGCTGCTTTCGGAGATATTTTGAAACAGCTGGATGGCATTTGCTTCCCCTCCATACACGTGTATGGAGGGATGCCCCTCTTGTTTGCTTACTTGCTAAGCATTACAAGATTGGTTGCCTATAAGAGGAGCCCTCCTCTCTTGGCATTAGGGTTAGACATTTTAGAGAGGAAAACATTGCTAGAAGCTCTGGTTCTAGGGTTAGAACTCATATAGATTCTATCTCTACCTATTTCTCTTTTGAGTGTTCTAGGTGCATTTGGTCATAGTATTGCATACAAACACATACCATTACACCTTTCCTTGGCTATTGAGGTTCTAAGGGATTATTTTCAGAGTTTTGGGGCTGGTTTAAGCTCAAGGAGGCAGCTGGTCCTCCCTTTGTGAAGGTGGTCTTCAAGGGTAAGAAACTTCCCTTTTATTCCCCATTTTTGCATCCTACTTTTGCCTATCTTAGAATTGTTTTTGTGCTTAGTGTTTAACATAAAAAGGCTCTGTTTTTAGGCCCTCTTGATTGTTTGTTAAGAGTGTTTTGTGCTTTGGGGAAGTTTGACCCCTCTTAGGCCTTGAAAGGCCTCATTTTGTGCTATTTTGTGCAAGTTTCGAGACTTTGGTGTTTGGGCCTCTTCACCACTGAAATCTTGAGGGATTTCAGTGGTGGAGATGATGCCTTGAAGTCTCCAAAAGGGGAGGGCCACCCCCTCTCCTTGTTGTCCTTGAAAGGGACCATTTTTGGCCTCTTGAGGGAGCCTATGTTAGAGTGTGTGTTGATCATGTCTAGGCTGCATTTCATGCGTATTATGCCATAATATAATCATGTTGTGTGTTGGTTTTGGTACACCATGCATGCTTAGCATACCTACCATGTAATGCCTTGTAATTGCCTTAATATGCCTTAGGTTGTTAGCCTTTGTTCGAGCATGTTTTAGGCTTAGCCTTGTGAATGTTTTGTGCTTATTTTTCCATGCATTAGGTCTGTCCATAGTTGTTTGGATCGATTTTGGCATGCTTAGTATAGCTCCTTTGCATTTGTGGCTTGTCGGGCTTGTATGCCTCAAGCATGTGAATGTGTAGCATGTGTTGATTGCATCATTTTGGTGGTTTGGAACCATCCAACATGTAATTTCAGTCCCTTTGGCATGCTCATATGCTTGCCTTAGTTGCCTCTTTGTTGCTTTGAGAGCATGTGTTGTATGCCCTATGTTTTGACCATTGTGCATGCCTTTGAATTTGAGCCACTTAGATGCCATCTAAGTAGTCCTTTGGCCTTGTTTTAACATGCTAAAAATCTGTTTTTAGTTGTTTAATGCATGCCATGTTTGTTGTGCTAAATGTGCTTCAAAGCTTCATTACCTTGCTTCAAGTATTTGGGCCATTTGCATGCTAATGTTAGCTTCATGTGAGTTGGTTTGGCACCACATTCTAGCATGATTTTCAGAGTTAATGTTGCATGCTAATTGTCCATGATAGCCTCTATTAAGTGTGTTTTAAAGTCGCTAGCTTAATGCTTAAAGCTTGGACCATCATATGTGCACATGTGCGTGTGTGTTTAGCCTCCATTTTTGAGCACTTTGGCCACTGATTTTAGGCCTAATTGGAGTTGCCTAAGTCATGTTTAAGTCCACCCCGTTGCTTGGTTTGCATGCTTGCCTTGTATGTGCGTTTGCATACTAGCATTCTTGTTTGCATCCCATGTTGCATACTAGTTGACATGCTTAGGATTGCACACATAGACATGCATGCCTTGTCCCTTGATTTGGTGATGGGAATTGGGCCCCTTTATTTGTTTGGTTTGCATTTCATTTGAAATTGAAGTGCACACTTGATTCTTTGGGCCATCATGCATGGAAATGCGTGATTGGTGGCCCGAGAATCGAGGCAAATCCTCCCTTGAGTCATTAACATGATAAGGAGTGTGATTGGTGCATACATAGCTTGAATAGCATTGCCATGCAAGATTCTGCCCTCTGCTGCTGTGAGTTGCAGGTTCTGCAGACATTTTCAGCCGACCGGCAACATTTAGTGCCGACCGGCAATGTATTTGTGGCCGATAGTCTCATTTGCAGCTGATGACCACATCCTTCAGCCGGTGGTGTTCCCTTTCAGCCGGTGGTGATCCCCCAGTATCCTGAGAGGCATTCCTAAGACCTTGGCAGTCTTCAGAGGAGAAAAGCAAGGAAAGCAGAGGCAGACTATGCATGGCAGTGCGATTCCGAGCAAATCCCGAGCATGCGCTGCATCTAACCCGCTTCCCGAGGGCTTTACTGTTTTAATTAGATTAATTAATTTGTTAATTTAATTGGTCTATAATATTTAATTAGCTTGCGTAGTTAATTAATTTGTATATTCTTTTGGTCCCTCCGAGTGAGGGCAAATCTGTAATAAGTGTGTGTGAGTGGTGTGCATGTCTTCCAACCCCCATTTCTTTCTTCCCCTTTATTTACCCGCTTACGATGGTAGATTAGGGCACGTTTATTTTAGCATACCTTATGCAATGCATGCGTGCATCCATACATTTGTCTTACATACACCGGGCTCGGTACATCATACAAACCGCATTGTATCTTCAAATCTAACTTGAATACGTGCACCCAATGATTGCATTTCACATGCCATTTTAGGGTTAGCCGAGCCTCTCCTAATCACATTCTGTATGCGATGCATTAGACACTTAACATGAACTAGGACATGCATGTTTGCTAACTGGTTTCTGTTTTGGCACGGAGTACAATGTGAGTATTTATGCTTTAGCATCTCGCATGCGTGTGAATGTTAACATGATAGCATGATTACCATGTGGCTAAATGTTTATATGAGATAAACTGTTTGAATGCCTGTGGGTGAAGGTTAGGTTGCTTGAGTTGGAAAAATTCGTTGAAATCCGTGTTTTTAGTCTACTTGCGAGTAGCAAATTCCAAAGCCTTTTCAAAACGAACGGATATGCAATGCTTATTTCCAAATTAGGTAATCTAGTCTATACTTGTTTGCCGTGCGCACAACATAGTAATTCTAGGCTAATAACCGGAATAAGAACACGTAATGTTTTCAAAACCAGATATCATGGTTAGTAGAGGCCGGTCTTCGGACCGGGCAAAAGGGGGTGCTCATAGCTGACCTTCCCCGATCGTACCCAAGCTCCTGAGCCAAGACAACTTTGGTAATGACGGACACGTGGCCTTCGGCACCGAGTCAGGGTTTCCTAAATTTCCCATTTTAAAAATATTTAGGTGGCGACTCTGTATCTGGCAAAGCAATCCATGTTTGGCACTTCTTTTCAAAATCTGTTTTTTCTCAAAAACGATTTGCCAGAGTTGGACTCTTTGGTTCAGATTAAGAACCGCGACAAACAAAAAAGGGGAGTCCGAACTGTAGCATCGAGGTCCCTCGCGGGCGCTGTTACAGTTTCTGGCGACTCCGCTGGGGAGTTTAGAGAGCTTGACTCGAACTCGTGATATCCTGTTTTGACCACACTTATGTGTTTCTTTGCATTGCATGTGCATTGGTGCGCCTAGGACACTGTGTTGGCCATCTGCTATTCCTGAGCGGTTTGCTGGAGGCTTGTCTTGTCAAGGCATGACCATAAGGCTGACCGGTTGCGGGCTCTGCCAGTATGGGAACACAAACCCCGGTTTTACCGGGGCACCCTTTTTGACCATTCGACCTAGTGCATATTCGGACCCATAGTGACCATTCCAAACTAGGACAGGTTACTTACCCGATATAGGTTGTTTGAAAACCGCTGTGTGCATAGCAAAACCCTAGCTCCTGACAAAATAGGACAGGGAAACCTTACCCCAACATAGGGGTGTATTGTCTCTCTTTTACCTGCTATGTGCTTTTAGAGTGTATCTCTACAGGGAACACACATGTCAGTTTGCAACATTGGGTATCCGGCCCAAGGGCACCAGTATCAGTGTTGTTGAGAATCAGTTATATCTGCGGGTATCAGTTCAGTTTTGAACAGTGATTCGGGGGAACAGTGATCAGTAGTAGAGTGCAGTTGATCAACTACACCCGTGTTTGATCTGTTTGGGGCTGAAATACTGCTTGTTTTCCGTTTCAGTTCAGAGATTTAGAGAGTTAATCCAGAACAGCTAGTGTCTTCTCCTTGCTGAGGCAGGACTGAGCATGACGCAGAATTCAGAAGAGATTGTGGTCATGACGGCCGCGTTGGATCAGGGAATCACCCTACACAGTGAGACTACTGTTGATATGCCGCATCCGCCCAGGTCACCCGCTGCGCACCCTGTTTGGACCCCCCAGCTATATCAGGCTCGCGAGCCCACCACATTCGAGCTAATGGGGATGATAGGTGATCTCCAAAGATCTATGGCGGATCTCGCCTATGGAATGTCTGCTTCGCCACCAGCTGCACCATATGCCGGAGGCTTTGTACCCCAAGAGCCCCCGCTATTGGGACTGATCGTAATTGAACTCAGCCAACCGGAGATGACCTCCGACTATGGCAATGACGCATCAAACCAAATTCTAGATCAGGCTGAGGCCAGAGACAAAGGCAAGATGAAGGCAGATGCCGACCCTATCGAACAACTGCTGTGGGCAGTAGAGGCTTTGAAAGCCGGGGGGAATGAACAAGCAACAGATATTCACAGTTATGTCAAAAGCTGTGGAAGATGCTTTCCCCACTCCGCCTGAGGGCAGTTCCAGTCAACCAGAGAATCGGGACAGGCCCCGTCATGCCAAAACAGTTCTTCCCGCTCCCAACCTTGCATCCGGAAAGGATCAGAAATCCAAGGCCGCACCCGCCGATCCGTTCGCTAGTGCGTCTAGTAAGAGTACTCAGGCTCCAAAGTACCTACCCCGAGGGCACAGGGTCTTTCATGCTCTCTACATGCCATTGTCCAAGGCACTTCAGATCCTTGCCGAGAGGGGACACCTTAAACCCCTGGAGCCTCGGCCTTTCCCGAAAAATCTCCCTGATACTCACGACCCTGCTCAGTACTGTGCGTACCACCAACAGACAGGCCATGCTATCGATAATTGCTTCCGCCTCCGTCATTAGGTGCAAGATTTGATTGACAACGAGGTTATCCTCCCACCCACCTCAGCCAAGTCCGTTACTACCCAGCTATTGGATTTTGAGGATGCGGATACTGTGAGTATGTGATCAGGGTGGGACCACTTGTGAGCGGCGCCCGGTGTTTTTGATGTGGCGTCTGGCACGCATTTTTGAGCATCTGCGAATGCTAGTTTTGTAAATTCTGACTTGGGGGTCGAGTCAGTCTTTTGTTTTGTTTTGAGTCTGTCTCTCTGTATTGAGTCAGTCTTTTTGCTTACAGGGTCTGTCTTGTCGTAATGAGTCAGTCCCTCTTGTATAGAATACTAGGTGATTCCGGGGTTGTTGCTTCGAATGCCGTTTTGTAATTATCCTTTTGTTTTTCCTTTTGAGTCCGTCTCGGCCGAGGAGCCAGTCACAATCAGGGAATCTGAATGAAACAGCCGCGGCTATCACATTTCCGTACTTGTTGTTGTTTAAGTTAGTTGTGCCAGAGGATGTGAATGGAACGACAGTACATTCTACCTACTCTCTTGTGCCTTGAACATCGTTGTAATGACCTAAGCTTTTCAAAAACCCTTTTCGAACACTGCGGTGATAAAAACGAAGAGGAAGTAATTCCTCGGGTTTTGCAAAACTTTGATCATTTTGAGAGAAAGATAGACATGCTAAGCCTTTTTATGAATGAAATCATGCCTGTCAGCGTGAGTACTGAGAAGGACCCTGGTTTGATCCAGACTGGTTCCACACTATCTTCAGTGCGAGCGATTTGTCGCTTTCTTAAAAACTTTCAAAAACAAAATGTTTTGCGCGGTCCTGTGAAGACTTGTGTGGAATTGCTCTTGAGATTGTGCAGCCCAGGATCGCTCTCAGCCTCGAGATTCAATCTATCTGTTGCGAACTTGGAATCCGTTCAAAACGTTCAACAGTTAACTGCCATGTAAGGCCTGTGTGGCCCAATTTGAAGCTGCTCTCGGGCAAGAGGCACCAAAATCAGATCAAGAAGGTCAGGTCTCACTGGAAAAAGCTCGTGAAGCAACCGTGATGGATTCTTCTGCAAGTCAACACAGTAATCACTCTCCCGAATACAGAGGGCTTCAATTTCAAAACCATTTGGCATGGACTTGTTACACTTTTACCCTTTGAGAGGCTCGCTAGGCCGAAAAACCGAAAGGGCGACCCAGGCAAAAGTTAGAGCAAGGCAAAATAACAAAAGGAAAAAAGAGAGAAAAAATGCAAAAAGAAAGAAAGAAAAAAATGAAAAAATGCAAAAAAATTGAAGAAAGAGAAAAAGAAGGAAGAAAAGAAGTGAAAAAGTGAAGAAAAAAGAGAAAAAGAAAAGAAGCTCGCAAGGTCGAAAACCCGCATCGGGCACCTTGGCAAAAGTTAGAGCCTAAACAGTGAAGGTTAAAATACCCGAGTGTACCTTAACCGGAACTACGTAAGGCTTGATTCCCATGTTTGGGATACGTAGGCAACTTCATCCTGAAGTCCAGCCCCCAACGCTTCCATAGCGTCTCAGTCCATGTTTTGGTTTTGATCACTTTTGCCTCCTCCGAATCCGATGTCTTGATTGCAGCAACCTGGAACCACGTGATTAACTTCCTCTTGAAGTCCAACCACCGACACCTTCCAGGTGACTGTGTCCATATATTGATTCAAACCGTCTTTGTCTCCTCCACGTCCGAGGGTCCGATTGTCATCAACAAGGACTGGCTTACAGCATGCCGTGGCATCATCCAAACAAGGGGTAACTTTCCGTTGCCATGCATTGCCATAAGTTGCCCTGAGATGCCGTCCAAACCAGGGGCAACTTTCCGTTGCCTTATCCTCCCCTTTAAGCCAGGGGCAATTTTCCATCGTTCCCGATCCGAGGTTGCACATCTCGAGGGTAAGTTCCCTGCTCGTCGAGCATCGATTGTTTGCAAAAACAGTTTTTGAAAATTTTTACTGAAGTTGACTATTTTCTCGAAAACTATTTCATTTTCCGAAATTGGACCATGTTTGGACCCGAAAAAAGAGAATCTTCAGTGCTCACAGCCTGACTTGCATGATTTTCAAATCAAAAATCGAACAAGTATGTTAATCCAACTCTCATTTTGATCAAAACTGTTTTAGGAAGAAAACAAAAAAGTGGTCAGAGTGACGATCTAGGGGCACAATTGAGTCAGATCTTCTGTCTTTCCCCCGCCAACATACTTGCCAGAAAAGCACTCTATCCACTGGGAGAAATAGCCGCGAGCTAACAGTGCTGGGTGTGAACCTGCGACTTCCTATTCACCCATCACCCACCCTGGGGAGGGATGGAAAATGAGAGAATAAAAGAATAGAGAGGAGTAAGTTGAGGGAAAAGTGAGAAAAGGGTTTTTGAGAGAAAAATCGAGCTTGAGGGCCGAGTGATGTGAGTATCACAAATCAGAAAGGGTGGGACATAATACCCGAAGGAATTGGCTCCTCGAGATTTGAGGTCTTTTTGTAAACATGTCCGTGAGTCGTGTCTTTTGATTTGTCGGTCTCGCTTTTGGCTTTGAGTCTTTTCCGAGTGTGTCTCGTTGTGTTCAGGTCGTGTGCCTTTTGTTTCTTTGTTTGAGTCCCTCCGCTGTGTTCTGTGGCAGGCTCGATACCCCGGTTGAAAACCCTTCTTTATTTCAAAAAATCGTTTGTGCTCAGAATGCTGTGCCATTCTCTACATTCACGCGAAGCAAGAGAAGGAAAGGGAAAATTTGGGACGTCCGAGTGTGTTTCAACTGCAACCATGTCAGCTTTTGTGGTCCGTCTTGTCAGATTGGGGCTGTTTGTTCAGGGTTTGCTGTGTGCGAGATGAACCAAGTGCTGTGTTATGGGCTACATGCAGATCAATCCCCAGTAGAGTATGGGCTGTGTATTCAATTTGAATAGGTGATTTGTATGAGTTGTTTGCTGTCAGTTGGTTGGTTATCCGATTATCACAGTGCAATTGCTCAATTTTCAGACAACAGATCAATATCATTTACATTTGAGGTGTAACATGATGCAATACAGTGCAGGGTATGAAATGTGCAAATATAAACACTTTCAGACAAAAAGTTTCTTCATTTCATATCATCTTTTCAAGTACATAGTTTCGAAGGAAACAAAATCTGCCTGAGGCAGTACAAAGTACCCTAACTACTAACCAAAAGGGGAAAATGCAAAAAGAAAAGAAAAACAGTAAAAATCTGTAGCAAATGTCAAAAATGGCTCCGGGGCCGTCAATCTGTCCTGGTCTTCTTCCTGGACGAAGGTCCAGGAGCGTCATCAACAGGGGCACCACTAGGGGCATCGCCGTCTGAGCTCGAGTCCGAGCCATCACTGGTCTCCTCCGCCTCTGTCTCTGCCTCGAACTCGTCATCTGGAACTGGAGCCCGCGAGCTGCTCCCGACATGAGTGCGCCTCCCTCTGGTGCGGGGATATGCCCTGCCATCCCGAGTAGAAATGGGGGGTCCAGCCGGAGCACCGCCCACCGGAGGAATCTGGAAGGGAGGCTAAAAAAGCATGAAAGGTGAATGCATCAGTATACTGTGAACAGTTTATCAGTGCAGGATGCAGTGTATGAGTACAGTGTATGTATGCTGTGAGCAGTGAATCAGTACAGAATACAGTGTATGAGTGCAGTGTATGTATGTTGTGAGCAGTGAATCAGTACAGAATATAGTGTATGAGTACAGTGTATGTATGCCGTGAACAGTTTATCAGTGCAGGATACAGTGTATGTATGCCGTGAGCAGTTTATCAGTACAGAATACAGTGTATGAGTACAGTGTATGTATACTGTGAACAGTTTATCAGTGCAGGATGCAGTGTATGAGTACAGTGTATGTATGCCGTGAGCAGTGAATCAGTACAGAATGCAGTGTATGAGTACAGTGTATGTATGCCGTGAGCAGTGAATCAGTATAGAATACAGTGTATGAGTACAGTGTATGTATGCCGTGAGCAGTGAATCAGTACAGGATGCAGTGTATGAGTACAGTGTATCAGATGCCGTGAGCAGTTTATCAGATGTTGTATTGTGCATCAGATTATGTAAAGCAGTTTGTGTATGGTCTAAGGCTGTGGTCAGAAAGAACATACCGGAATGCTGTAAAGGGCTAGGAGGTCGAATGTCCGCTGTAGCATCCCCATCATGGAGGCATTCATCTCCAATGACTGCCGGGTATACTCAGAAGACGCCTGCAAAAATATCAGATGCATCAGTATTCTGTGGAATATCAAATAAACTGAAATGAAATGATTGTACGAAAATGCAGTAATACATACCGGAGGCAAGTCGGGGATACCGACAAACTCGTGATCAGCCGGCGGAGGAGCGAAGGGGATCTGGTAGGTCGCCCCACCCTGCCCTCTGAAAGTCAATGAAGCGGGCAGAGCAGGCCAACCGATCCCTCGCCCCCGCTGAACTCCGCCCCTGCCACGGACTCGAGCCCTCCTCAGCGCTCCCCCTCCAGCCCCCGCTCCCACTCCAGCCGCTGGCGCCGCAGGTCTCTCCCTCTCCGCTCGGCGGCCGCCGTTCAGAGGTCGCATGATAAAGGTCCGGACGTACTCCAAGTAATCGCCCTCACCTCTGAAGTGGTCTGCCTCCCAGCCAAGGGTGTAGTCCGCCATCTGATCGGCGGTGAATCTCTCAGTATCCCGCATGTGCTCAGGAGGGTGCACCGGGACTATCTGCTCAGGTAAGCCTAGGGTCTGGCGCAAGAAACGCTCACCCAGGTACCAAGCCCGACAGACCGGGCCCTCGAGCAGAATTCGGTAACGCGAGGTCTCATCGGCACCGGCAAACCGATCCCGCATCATGGCTGGCAAAGGAGCCCAAGGCTGCCAGGTGATCTGAAATTGAAACACAGTCTGTTATCTACTATTATTGAAACATGCAGTGGAAAGACGAAGTTTAAATGAACTGCAAGTAAAACATACCTCTGCGGGGGTGATGGTATCGAAGTAGCGCCGGAAGAAGCTGAATGTCTCTCGCGGCCTCCGGGTGCATCTCCCGTCAAAGCGACGCGAAAAAGGGACGACGAGAGGGGTCTCTGCGTCGGGTACGGGAGCAAGCCTAGGGAAGTAGGCATAAACCCACAACTGCAAGATAAATACCAGTGCATTTATCAGATAAAGCAAAGTATAGAATAAAAGCAGAAATAGCAGAGCCATGTTTTGTGCAGTGTATTGTGCAGAGTGTACAGTGTGAGCAGTGTACAGTCAGTGTAAAGCAGAGTATGTGTGTGCCGTGTGTACAGTATACAGCAAGTGTAAAGCAGACTACAGTGTGTGCAGTGTATAGAGTACAGAAAATATAGAACAGAAATGTAAAGCAGAGAAGAAATGTACCTCCCAAGCACGCCAGTAACCCCCGAGCAACTGTCCGCTGCTGCGGGAGGCTGAGCTCATGTATCCATAAAGGGTGGCCAGAGCGGCGCCACCCCAGTCGAAATGTAAAATGTCCCTGACATCCACCAGTGCGCTGAGAAGGTAGAGAGGCACTGTGTTCGCCTGGTCGGCGAAGATGGTCGTCCCAAACAGGAACATAAGAAAGCCGCGTGCGTATCTCTCCACGGCCTCTGGGGTCATCGGGGCTGCATCAACAAGGAGGGGCTGGACCCTGAACTGCACCTCGAACCAGGAGTATCGAACAAAGCCCGGACGCGCAAGAGGCGGTGCCGCACCGAGCAAGTAGACCTGAGCCGCGGTCCACTCGTCCATATCAATGTCAAAGGGGATCGGATCACCCCCTACCCCGATGCCTGTGAGCATCAAGAAATCGTAAGGGGTCATCGTCATGTCCCCGGTCGCCGAGAAGTGAAATGAATCGGTGGTGTCCCACCATCTCTCCACCAGGGCGGCAAGGAGAGGTCTGCATGTCGTAAGCCTGGAGAGCCCCCTGCAGAATGCGCCGAAGCCGGCCTGGTCCACGATGTGGCGAACTGTATCGGGAAGCTCGGTGTACCACTCATGAGTGACGGTATTCCCATACCCGCGGATGGTATGGGAATCTCCCTGTTTTCAAACAAATAGTTGCGAAGCAATATAAAACGTACAGTTTTGAAGAAATAGTCAAAATCAGTGCAAATTTGGCATGCGTGCATATTTATCAGATTCAAACAGATACCGAGTGCCGGTGTGTATACAGTGAACTACAACGTATGATGTGTCAGCGTGTTTGAGTGGTTCAGTGCAAATTTGGCATGCGTGCATATTTATCAGATTCAAACAGATACAGAGTACCGGTGTGTATACAGTGAACTACAACGTATGATGTGTCAGCGTGTTTGAGTGGTTCAGTGCAAATTTGGCATGCGTGCAAGTTTATCAGATTCAAACAGATACCGGGCGCTGGTGTGTTTACAGTGAACTACAACATATGATGCGTCAGTGTGTTTGAGTGGCTCGGTGCAAATGTGGCATGCATGCATATTTTCAGATTCAAACAAGTATCGGGTGTCGGTGTTTGCAGTGAAATACGGTGTGTGCCGTAGTTTGAGTGGTTCAAGGCTAGTGCAGTGTGTGCGCGTGTGAGTCTTAAACAGATAATCAGTTGCAAACGCGTTTGTAATCAATTACAATATACTGTGTATCAGTGTATCGGAACTAAGCAGTTAAAGAATGCAACCAGCTATGACAATTGGCAGTTAAACAGTCTACATTGCAGAAAGTGAAGCAGAGAAAGAAGGTTACCTCGGAAGCGCCGGAGGATAGGCGGGAGGCAGGCTCGCGTAGCAAGAGCTCAGGATCCAACGCCATGTCGAAGCTCCTGAACTGGCGTAGTCCGTCGGGTGGCAGAACATGAATCGCCGGCCGGTAGGTCACCGGGTCGAACGGGCGCTCGCTCAAAGGAAGAAGCTCAACCTCGGGATCCATCTCGTGATCCGAGGGAGTCCCACCGCGCGGAATGTCGTCGGCCATGTCAAGAGAGATGAGAAAGTGGTCAAGGAATGAAAATCGGGTCGGAATACGAAGAGTCAACCGAAAAGTCAACTCCCGGGAGGGTGGAAAATGGCCGGAAAGGTTGGGATGTGAAAAGGCACGGAAATGAAGAGCGAATCGAGGGGAACAAGTCCCAAAAAGGTGGAAATGGCAAAGGATGTGCCGAAATGAAATTTCAATCGGTCAAAAATGTTCGAAACGCGATAAACTTCGCGAATCAAACAATAGAACGGGTGTAAAACGTGAGGAAACGGAGGGATCAAAGAAGGAAAAGAACTCTAGAGAGAGAGTGTGTGATTTTCGGCTAGAGGGAAAGTGAAAGAATAGGGTTTGAAACCCTATTTTAAAACACCCGAGGTGAAAAGTCGAATCTGCCCCGACTCAGTAACTTTTTGCCGGTCGGCAACATTTTGTGCCGGCCGGCAGAATATTGTGCCGATGGAATTCTTTTTTAGCCGGTGGACAGCCGGTGGCCTCCTAGCCCGGCCGGTGGTGTTACCACAGCCTTGTTTAGGCAATATGAGTTGTTTTGAGTCTTCATAGCTCGAGAAAGTGCAAGAAAGTGTATCTC
Source organism: Camellia granthamiana (assembly GCA_036172215.1). NCBI lineage: Eukaryota > Viridiplantae > Streptophyta > Magnoliopsida > Ericales > Theaceae > Camellia > Camellia granthamiana. The sequence goes on from CM069910.1 coordinate 54,224,332, forward strand.
CGGCGCTCAACCGGCCTCCGTTTTGACCTCGGACCACGTCTTCTGGGCATAGCACTCAAATTCATGCAATGATTGTATCCTTTTTGTATCCTTTTGTCTTTTACAAGATTCAAAAGTTGCCCCGTGTGCATTGCACGCTTTCATCGCACTATTTCGGTGCATTACATCGCGCCGTCATGCGCCTCACAGTTGCATTGTTATGGACGTACTACACGCGTTGTAACATGCGCCCCTTGCATTGTCATGCACATCCCTCATGCATTGTCATGCATTTTATTACAAGCGTTGTTATGCATTGTCATGCACCTCAATACATACGTCGCCTCGCACATCATTCGTGTTGTCGTTGCCTTGCACATCATTTGTGTTGTCGTGCATCTCCTTATCTTGCACTAGCATGCATCTCAAAAAAAAAAAACATGCGTTGTCGCGCACTCGAGTTCGCTTGCATTGTTTTACATTTCGTGTGGCATGCGTGTCACACTTGGCTTCATTTTACATCTTCGTGTGGCATGCGTGTCACACTTGCATCATTTTACATCTCCGTGAGGCACGCGTACCTCACTTGCATCATTTTGCATCTTCGTGTGGCATGCGTGTCACACTTGCATCATTTTACATCTCCGTGAGGCACGCGTACCTCACTTGCATCATTTTGCATCTCCGTGAGGCATGCGTACCTCACTTGCGTCATTTTGCATCCTTTGAGGCACGCGTACCTCATTGGCTTCATTTTTGCATCTCCATAAGGCATGCGTGTCTTACATACATCTCACTTACATTTTACATTCAGTATGGCACGTGTGTCACACTTGCATCGTTTATCATTTTCATTAGCACGTGTGCCCCATTCTCATTGGCACGTGTGCCCCATTTTCATCGGCACGTGTGCCCCATCCTCATTGGCACGTGTGCCTCCTCATTTTCATTGGCACGTGTGCCTCATTTTCATCGGCACGTGTGCCCCATTCTCATCGGCACGTGTGCCTCCTCACTTGCATCGGCACGTGTTCCCCATTTGCTCGGCACGTGTGCCCCATCCTCATAGGCACGTGTGCCTCCTCATTCCCATAGGCACGTGTGCCTCATTCCCATAGGCACGTGTACCTCATTCCCATAGGCATGTGTGCCTCCTCATTCCCATAGGCACGTGTGCCTCATTCCCATAGGCATGTGTGCCTCCTCATTCCCATAGGCACGTGTGCCTCCTCATTTGCATTGGCACGTGTGCCTCCTCGTTCTCATTGGCATGCGTGCCCCATCCTCATCGGCACGTGTGCCTCATTCCCATAGGCACGTGTGCCTCATTCCCATAGGCACGTGTGCCTTCTCATTCCCATAGGCACGTGTGCCTCATTCCCATAGGCACGTGTGCCTCCTCATTCCCATAGGCACGTGTGCCTCCTCATTCTCATTAGCACGTGTGCCCCATCCTCATCGGCACGTGTGCCTCCTCATTTGCATCGGCACGTGTGCCTCCTCATTTTCATCGGCACGTGTGCCTCATTCTCATTGGCATGCGTGCCCCATCCTCATCGGCACGTGTGCCTCATTCCCATAGGCACGTGTGCCTCCTCATTCCCATAGGCACGTGTGCCTCCTCATTTCCATTGGCGTGCGTGTCGTCATTTGCATTAGCATGCGTACCCCATTTGCATTGTCTTACATTCCTTTATATACACATTGCGTGCACGTGTGCATTGCTTTACTGATATGTGTTCAAGTTCCTTTTTATACACATTGCGTGCACGTGTGCATTGCTTTACTTATATGTGTTCAAGTTCCTTTTTATACACATTGCGTGCACGTGTGCATTGCTTTACTGATATGTGTTCAAGTTCCTTTATATACACATTGCGTGCACGTGTGCATTGCTTTACTGATATGTGTTCAAGTTCCTTTATATACACATTGCGTGCACGTGTGCATTGCTTTACTTATATGTGTTCAAGTTCCTTTATATACACATTGCGTGCACGTGTGCATTGCTTTACTGATATGTGTTCAAGTTCCTTTTTATACACATTGCGTGCACGTGTGCATTGCTTTACTGATATGTGTTCAAGTTCCTTTATATACACATTGCGTGCACGTGTGCATTGCTTTACTTATATGTGTTCAAGTTCCTTTATATACACATTGCGTGCACGTGTGCATTGCTTTACTTATATGTGTTCAAGTTCCTTTTTATACACATTGCGTGCACGTGTGCATTGCTTTACTTATATGTGTTCAAGTTCCTTTTTATACACATTGCGTGCATGCGTGCATTGCTTTACTCACATGTGTTCAAGTTCTCTTTCCATACACATTGCGTGCATGCGTGCATTGCTTCACTCACATGTGTTCAATCCTACCATTTCTCTATACACATTGCATGCATTGTCACGCACTTTCGATTGCATTGTCATGCATGTTACTAACGACATTGTACCTGTTAAGTTTGTTTTCTTTTCAGGCACGATATTGTATGTACGGTTCATTTGAGGCCGGTGCAACCGGACGAGCCGCACAGGTATTGTATCCTCCAAGTGAGACGTATTGAGAATTGCATAATTCTCTTACATCCTTTCTGCATTGTAGTGTAGTCTGGTACTTGCTAGCTTAAAAACGTCGCATGCGTGCTTCGTTACAGCTTTCTTTGCATGATCATAAGTTATGCTCGGCTTCTTGCATTTTCAGTTGCATTTTGCCCCTGCCTTCGGGCGCATACCTTGTTTGTCTTGCATGTTTGTCCAAGTCTTTGGCCTTGTCAAAAATGGGGTCGTCTCTGGGCTTTGACATCCACTCCCGTCATTGTTATGACTTTCGAGTTCTGTCAAAGAGGGGCAACTGTAGACACCCCGTTTTTGACCGTCCTCAAGACTTAGACGTCGCCGTTTGAACACTCGGTGATTATCTATGTTTGTGTTCGTTTGGAGTCCCCGGAGTTCTCGGCTACGCGCCTTGTCTCAGGATCTCCGAACTCGACCGTTTTGTGTCTGGTTTTGCACCAAACACTTGTGTTTTGCCTTGGAGGGGCAGGGAATGCCTTGTGAGGCATCCCCACACACCACCGGCAGTGGCTAGAGGCCACCGGCTGGTTTTTGTTGTCACCGACAATGTATATTGCCGGTCGGCACTCTTTGTTGCCGGTCGGCAGTCAATTTTGTCAAAATGACATTTTTGGCCGGCTGACTATTGTTCAGCTGCTTTTGGAGATATTTTGAAATAGCTGGATGGCATTTGCTTCCCCTCCATACATGTGTATGGAGGGATGCCCCTCTTGTTTGCTTACTTGCTAAGCATTACAAGATTGGTTTGCCTATAAGAGGAGCCCTCCTCTCTTGGCATTAGGGTTAGACATTTTAGAGAGGAAAACATTGCTAGAAGCTCTGGTTCTAGGGTTAGAACTCATATACATTCTATCTCTACCTATTTCTCTCTTGAGTGTTCTAGGTGCATTTGGTCATAGTATTGCATACAAACACATACCATTACACCTTTCCTTGGCTATTGAGGTTCTAAGGGATTATTTTCAGAGTTTTGGGGCTGGTTTAAGCTCAAGGAGGCAGCTGGTCCTCCCTTTGTGAAGGTGGTCTTCACGGGTAAGAAACTTCCCTTTTATTCCCCATTTTTGCATCCTACTTTTGCCTATCTTAGAATTGTTTTTGTGCTTAGTGTTTAACATAAAAAGGCTCTGTTTTTAGGCCCTCTTGATTGTTTGTTAAGAGTGTTTTGTGCTTTGGGGAAGTTTGACCCCTCTTAGGCCTTGAAAGGCCTCATTTTGTGCTATTTTGTGCAAGTTTCGAGACTTTGGTGTTTGGGCCTCTTCACCACTGAAATCTTGAGGGATTTCAGTGGTAGAGATGGTGCCTTGAAGTCTCCAAAAGGGGAGGGCCACCCCCTCTCCTTGTTGTCCTTGAAAGGGACCATTTTTGGCCTCTTGAGGGAGCCTATGTTAGAGTGTGTGTTGATCATGTCTAGGCTGCATTTCATGCGTATTATGCCATAATATAATCATGTTGTGTGTTGGTTTTGGTACACCATGCATGCTTAGCATACCTACCATGTAATGCCTTGTAATTGCCTTAATATGCCTTAGGTTGTTAGCCTTTGTTCGAGCATGTTTTAGGCTTAGCCTTGTGAATGTTTTGTGCTTATTTTTCCATGCATTAGGTCTGTCCATAGTTGTTTGGATCGATTTTGGCATGCTTAGTATAGCTCCTTTGCATTTGTGGCTTGTCGGGCTTGTATGCCTCAAGCATGTGAATGTGTAGCATGTGTTGATTGCATCATTTTGGTGGTTTGGAACCATCCAACATGTAATTTCAGTCCCTTTGGCATGCTCATATGCTTGCCTTAGTTGCCTCTTTGTTGCTTTGAGAGCATGTGTTGTATGCCCTATGTTTTGACCATTGTGCATGCCTTTGAATTTGAGCCACTTAGATGCCATCTAAGTAGTCCTTTGGCCTTGTTTTAACATGCTAAAAATCTGTTTTTAGTTGTTTAATGCATGCCATGTTTGTTGTGCTAAATGTGCTTCAAAGCTTCATTACCTTGCTTCAAGTATTTGGGCCATTTGCATGCTAATGTTAGCTTCATGTGAGTTGGTTTGGCACCACATTCTAGCATGATTTTCAGAGTTAATGTTGCATGCTAATTGTCCATGATAGCCTCTATTAAGTGTGTTTTAAAGTCGCTAGCTTAATGCTTAAAGCTTGGACCATCATATGTGCACATGTGCGTGTGTGTTTAGCCTCCATTTTTGAGCACTTTGGCCACTGATTTTAGGCCTAATTGGAGTTGCCTAAGTCATGTTTAAGTCCACCCCGTTGCTTGGTTTGCATGCTTGCCTTGTATGTGCGTTTGCATACTAGCATTCTTGTTTGCATCCCATGTTGCATACTAGTTGACATGCTTAGGATTGCACACATAGACATGCATGCCTTGTCCCTTGATTTGGTGATGGGAATTGGGCCCCTTTATTTGTTTGGTTTGCATTTCATTTGAAATTGAAGTGCACACTTGATTCTTTGGGCCATCATGCATGGAAATGCGTGATTGGTGGCCCGAGAATCGAGGCAAATCCTCCCTTGAGTCATTAACATGATAAGGAGTGTGATTGGTGCATACATAGCTTGAATAGCATTGCCATGCAAGATTCTGCCCTCTGCTGCTGTGAGTTGCAGGTTCTGCAGACATTTTCAGCCGATCGGCAACATTTAGTGCCGACCGGCAATGTATTTGTGGCCGATAGTCTCATTTGCAGCTGATGACCACATCCTTCAGCCGGTGGTGTTCCCTTTCAGCCGGTGGTGATCCCCCAGTATCCTGAGAGGCATTCCTAAGACCTTGGCAGTCTTCAGAGGAGAAAAGCAAGGAAAGCAGAGGCAGACTATGCATGGCAGTGCGATTCCGAGCAAATCCCGAGCATGCGCTGCATCTAACCCGCTTCCCGAGGGCTTTACTGTTTTAATTAGATTAATTAATTTGTTAATTTAATTGGTCTATAATATTTAATTAGCTTGCGTAGTTAATTAATTTGTATATTCTTTTGGTCCCTCCGAGTGAGGGCAAATCTGTAATAAGTGTGTGTGAGTGGTGTGCATGTCTTCCAACCCCCATTTCTTTCTTCCCTTTTATTTACCCGCTTACGATGGTAGATTAGGGCACGTTTATTTTAGCATACCTTATGCAATGCATGCGTGCATCCATACATTTGTCTTACATACACCGGGCTCGGTACATCATACAAACCACATTGTATCTTCAAATCTAACTTGAATACGTGCACCCAATGATTGCATTTCACATGCCATTTTAGGGTTAGCCGAGCCTATCCTAATCACATTCTGTATGCGATGCATTAGACACTTAACATGAACTAGGACATGCATGTTTGCTAACTGGTTTCTGTTTTGGCACGGAGTACAATGTGAGTATTTATGCTTTAGCATCTCGCATGCGTGTGAATGTTAACATGACAGCATGATTACCATGTGGCTAAATGTTTATATGAGATAAACTGTTTGAATGCCTGTGGGTGAAGGTTAGGTTGCTTGAGTTGGAAAAATTCGTTGAAATCCGTGTTTTTAGTCTACTTGCGAGTAGCAAATTCCAAAGCCTTTTCAAAACGAACGGATATGCAATGCTTATTTCCAAATTAGGTAATCTAGTCTATACTTGTTTGCCGTGCGCACAACATAGTAATTCTAGGCTAATAACTGGAATAAGAACACGTAATGTTTTCAAAACCAGATATCATGGTTAGTAGAGGCCGGTCTTCGGACCGGGCGAAAGGGGGTGCTCATAGCTGACCTTCCCCGATCGTACCCAAGCTCCCGAGCCAAGACAACTTTGGTAATGACGGACACGTGGCCTTCGGCACCGAGTCAGGGTTTCCTAAATTTCCCATTTTAAAAATATTTAGGTGGCGACTCTGTATCTGGCAAAGCAGTCCATGTTTGGCACTTCTTTTCAAAATCTGTTTTTTCTCAAAAACGATTTGCCAGAGTTGGACTCTTTGGTTCAGATTAAGAACCGCGACAAACAAAAAAGGGGAGTCCGAACTGTAGCATCGAGGTCCCTCGCGGGCGCTGTTACAGATATCTTGCCGAATCAAAAGGCCGTACCCTTAATGGTAGCGGCTCCGGCTCAAGCTCAAGGTCAAACTCCGCCTCGAGGTCGACCTCAATACCTTGAGCTACCTTGCCAGCCTCTACAGATACCGGCTCCTCTTCCCCGGCAACGGGTGAGAACTCAAAGGGAACCTCGAGAGGAGCCCCATCATGTGGAATCTCATCGGCCATCTGGAAAATGGGTGAAAAGCAAGTGAAAAGTGAAGAAAAATGAGAAAAAGAGGGTAAACTTGGAAAAAGTCAACCCTAGGAGAGAAAAAATAAGAGAAAAAGTCAAAGCTCAGAAAAGTTCGCGAAACTTGAGAGAAACTCGAGGGAAACAAGCCTAAAGTGGTGAAAATGAGGAAAAAAACATCGAAAACAAATTTTGATCGGTTCAAAATGTTAAGAATCAAGAGAGCTTAACGAATAAAATGTGCGTGGAGCGTTGGAAAACGCATGTAAAGCTCAGATCTAGAGAGGGAAAGTGTCTAGAGAGAGAGAGAGAGAGAGAGAAGATTTTCGGACCTAGGGTTATGAGGAAATGAAGCCTTGAGGCTTGTATTTAAAGACCCGTGAGCAAAAGGACTAAAATGCCTTGAACTGCCATCGGTGGCCGGCATGTCACATTGGTGGCCGGCAAGGCTTTTTGATGGCCGACAGGTAGCCAACGGCCTCTCCTTGTGGCAGGCAAATGGCTGGTGGCCCTCCTCTGTGTTCTAATACTGTTTGGCGTCTTTGTTTCCCAAGAAGTGTAGGGAAGGTTCACTGTTGGGTTCAGATTGTTTCTAAGGGAGCTCAAAACCGTGTTTTGGTGCACGATGTTCCTCATTTGCCAACATGAACGAGGTGTATCCTTTGTGAACATGTTGCGGCATCTCCGATAGGTAAATCGGAGGTTGCCACCGAATATCATTTTATTCGTTTTGTCAAATTACGCTTTGGTTCTTTTCTGTTGCATAGAATAGACATTTTCCATATAAGCATGTTGCACGTACGTCATAAATCATTTATCATTTGTGCGTAGAACACGCTATTAATTTTGTATAGAATTTGCTCTTATTTCTTGCATAAAATATGCTTTCGTTTCTTGCGTAGAACATGCTTTCAATTAACATTATACGTCGGTTGTCTATCTCGCATGGAATATGCTTTGTGCATCTATCGCACACCTCTCTGTTGTATCTCGGGACGCGTGAAGCGTGAGCCCGAGCGATTTTCTTGTATCTCAGGACACATGATGCGCGGCTCTGGGCGTGTTTCATTTCAGGATGCGTTTAATTTTAGGACGCGTGAAGCGCGAGCCCGAGCAATTTTCTTGTATCTCAGGACGCATGACGCGCGGCTCTAGGCGTGTTTCATCTCGAGACACGTGAAGCGTGAGCCCGAGTGGTTTTCTTGTATCTCAGGACACGTGACGCACAGCCCTGGGTGTGTTTTATCTCGGGACGCGTGAGCGCAAGCCCGAGCTATTTTTCTTGTATCTCAGGACGCGTGAAGCGCGAGCCCGAGCGGTTTTCTTGTATCTCAGGACGCGGCGCTCTAGGCATGTTTTATCTCAAGACACATGAAATGCGAGCCCAAGCGGTTTTCTTCTATCTTAGACGCGTGACGCACTGCCTTGGGTGTGTTTTATCTTGGGACGCGTGAAACGTGAGCCCGAGTGATTTCTCTTCTATTTCAGGACGCGTGACACGTAGCTTTGGGCGTGTTTCATCTCAAAACGCGTGAAGCGCGAGCCCGAGCGATTTCTGTTTTATTTCTGGATGCGTGAAGCGCGAGCCCGAGTGGTTTCTTTTGTATCTCAGGACGCGTGACGCGTGGCTCTGGACGTGTTTTATCTCGAGACACGTGAAGCGCAAGCCCGAGCAGGTTCTCTTGTTTTTTGGGACGCATGAAGCATGAGCCCAAGCGACTTTTGTTATTTCTCGAGATGTTTAAAACACGACCCTGAGTGGTTTTCGTTCCTCTGGTTCTCAGAATGCGTGAAACGGGAGCCCGAGCAATTTTTCTTGTTTCTCGGGACGTGTGAAACACGACCCCGAGCAGCTTTTGTTTCTCAGTTTCTCAGGACGTGTGAAACGCACAATCCTGAGCTGTGTTTTCTTTCCTCGTCTTTTGTTTTGGCGTGGTCAATGTGTGTTTTATATATTCTTTTTGCATGAAGCTTGCGTTGGTTTTTAGCTTGAAACTGGTCATTCATTTGTTATTATCTTGTTATCTTGCTTATCGCATTTGTTATTGCTTATTGCATCATCTTGCATGATCATGAGTTTTCAAAATAGCCGGCTTCGCAAAGCATGTGAATCTAGCTTCAAAGTTTTTTTTGTGCATATCATTTTGCATTTTGCCCCAGAACTACGCTGGTTTGATTCCTTGCAAAGGGATACGTAGGTAGCTTGCAAGCGCAACCATTTATTTCTATTTTGATTGTTTGTCCAAGTCTTACGGCATTGTCAAAATGGGTCGTCTTTGGGCTTTGAAATTCACTCACGTCATTTCATGACTCCGAGTTCTGTCAAAGAGGGGCAATTGTAGACACCCCATTTTTTACGGCCCTTACGACTTGGACGTCATCGCTTGCACACCCAATGATGAGTGTAATGCTTGCCAAGTGCTCGAAGTCCTCAGTGGAATGCCATAGCTTTGAGCCCTTCCAAACCTTGCACCCCTGTTGCCTTGTTTTGGACCAAACCTTGAGATCTTCAAGCCTGCAACCCCTAGTGGCCTGTTGACCACCTCTTTGGGCTATCGGCCATCACTCTTGGTTGCTGTCCACCAGTGTCTTTTGCAGATATTTTGTGCCAGCTGTGCCAACTGTTTGCACAGATGCTTGCATCTACTCCCACGTGTATGGTTGGATGTTCTTGAGGGAAATTCATGTTTTCTATATATAGGAGACCTCCCTCTCCTGTTTTAAGGTTAGAAAAATTTTAGAGCAAAATTTTTCCTCTCTTTCTACAATTCTCTCTCTTTCTCTCTCTCTCTCTCTCTCTCTCTCTCTCTCTCTTACAAATTTCTACACCTTTGCCTTTATACTCTTCATCTTTGCGTATACACTCTTAACCAAACCTCTCCATATTTGAGCTGAGGTATCTTTGAGCCTTGTTTGTGCTCTTGAGGGTGTGTTTGCTTGGTTTTATTGCTTGGAATTAATTTTCTCTTCAAGAGATGTAAGGCTTTGCCTCTTTACTTGCTTTAACTACTGTTTTTCTTGCTATTTTCAAACTATTTTTGGGCTGTAAAACTCTGTATTTTTGGGCTAAAACTTCAGTTTTAAGGCCAATAAAGGTTGAGGGTGGTTCACCCTTCTTTACACCTTGCTCTCAAGGCCTTTTCTCTTGTATTTCCCACCTTTGCACTATCTTTTTTTGAGATTTTAAACACTGATTTTTAGAGCTATTTCAGTGGCTAAAATCATGGTTTGAAGTCCAAATTTGGAGGGGTTAGCCTCCCTTCCTTGTATTTTGCTTACTAGCCTAGCTTGTGCTATGTTTTAACTTATTAATCTAGCTTTTTTTTTTTGGTCTTAATTCCAGCATGTTTTAAAACTGTTTTTAGACTATTTTAGCACTATTTTGGGTTTGATAGTTGCATTTGAGCCTTGTTTTGCATGCTTATAGTGTAATTGTCCTCATGAGTTTGGTGTTTTAGGCCTTAGACACCATCTTATTTGAGTTGATTGTGTATATTTATGGCTTTTCATACTTGTAATCACTCTTAATCATCTTTGCAACCTCCCTCCTTTCTTGGCTTTTGTTTTGCTTTGAAAGTGGTTTCAAACAACTTGTTTAAGCATGTCATGTTTAATGATTTAATCCCTTTGGGGTTTATTACCAACGGTATGATGTCTCTTTTATGTCTAAAACAACACTTGGTTTGAGCCCTCTTTCTATTAGAGGACTTAAACTCACCATTGGACTCAATGAATTAAAGAATGGATGGTAATTAAAATGAAGTAATTAAAATAGGACTAAAATGGTGCAAGATAATAATTGGTTTTGTGTTTAATCGGATGTTAATTGAACACATGGAAGCTTGAGGCATTTCATACCCATCAATGATGAAATGGTTCAAGCTTCCAAGGTCACCACTTCCTTTGATCAATTCATGAAAAGGAGGATGTTTGAGTCTTGTTTTGCTGCATTTATTAAATTTGCACATTTTGGTTAATAAGCCATCATGCAATGAAATTGCTTGAGTTAGTGGTTAGTGGACCAAGTTTTGTCCCTCCTTTGATTTGTTCATGATAAGGAGGGGTGAGTTATGCAGACAACCCTTGAGAATATCCTATGCATGCTCTGTTTGTTCTTTGTTACAGCAAGATGAACCCTATAGCAGTGGCCGGCAGGCCCTCACTCCTGGCCGGCCGGCTACCAATGCAAAATTCAGCAATGTGTGTTTTAAGCAGAGTAGAGCTATTTTGGAAGTGGACAAAGGTGTAAGTGTTCTACTGTGCAATAGAGACCTTTTGGAAGCAAAATAATTGCCTTTTCGGGTGAAAACTGAGCATGTGCATGAGCATTCTTCGCATATCGAGCCTATTTAGCTTAAATATTTGTTGTAATTAATTAGTTGTAGCTAATTAATTTTGTAAAGTGTTGTAATTAATTAGTTTGTTAACTAGTTGTTTGATTTCATCTTGTAATTATTTTCATTAGCTTGAATAGTTAGTTAATTAATTCGGTTTGCAATAATTAGTTAAGTAGTTTAGCTATTTATTCATTTGTTTTGTAATAGTTAATAATTAGCTTAGCTTAGCTAGTTAGCTAGTTAGTTCATTTGGACTCTCCTTCGTGAGAATGTAATGTTATAATAACGTGCACGTCTTTCAACCCCACGTCTTTCTCCCTTTTATTTACTAGCTTATGATGATTAGTTTAGGGACATCATGTTTTGTTTAGCATACTCCATGTTTGCATCCATTTGTGTTGCATGCACCGATGCTCGGTTCATCATTCTAACTTGCGTTGTCGTTTAAATACTTCTTTGAATACATGCTTAGACTGCATGCTATCAAATTGCTTCATATGACATGTTTAGTGGCTGAGTCTAGTAAATTGCATATCGCATGTGTTGCATTAGTCATATTGCCTAGTTAGGATCATGCATCTTTCTAACTTTTTCATCTTTTTTAGCTTGGAGTACTATGTGAGCCTTTGCTCGCTGTAGCATATTGCATGAGTGTGATTGTTGCCATGTCAAAGCATGCTTGCCATGAGGCTAAGTGCTTAATTGCTATAACTGCTTGAATGTCTGTGGATGAAGGCTAATTGCTTGAATTAGAATAATTTGAGTAATGTTCATATGCGATCACTTTTTTAAGTAGTACATATTCGAAACAATTTTCAAAACAAACATGAATCAAATGTTCAAATACTTGAAAATTAGTCTATACTTGTGTGTGTGCGCTTCACATAGTAATGCTAGCCTAAAAACCGGAACAAGAGCGTATAATGTACATAAGCTTCATATTATGATTAGTAGAGGTCGATCTTTAATCAGGCGAGCGGGGGTGCTCAATTCTTGACTTTCCCCTCTCGTACCTAAGTTCCCGAGCCGAGACAATCTTAGTGATGACGGACATGTGGCCTTTGGCATGAGTCATGGGTTTCCTAAATTTCCCTAAAAAATATTTAGGTGGCGACTCTGTATCTGGCAAAGCAGTCCATTTTTGGCAATTTGATTCAAAATCGATTTTCCAAAAGATTTGTCGGATTGGGACTCTTTAATTATTATATATTTCACATTGCACTTGTGAGATCAGATTTAGAACCGCGGGAGTCCAATACTGTAGTGCATATTTCGTCTTCTGAAAGAGGGCGCAAAAAAGTCGAGCTACACCCATCTAAAAAAAAAACTAAAGCATCTGTATTGCATACTTGCAATAAAGAATGTTGGTGTTAGCCATCTCACACAACAATTTAAAAACAAGAAAAGATAAATACAGTATACGGTATCCATAACATTTCATAACAATGTTTTAAGCATTATTGACATTCAAATCTAGGACTGCATGTCCAATTTTTTCCCTAGATGCTTACGGACCAATTTCGTCATACAAATCAACTCGTAGCAGAGATGATGATGGATTAAGGTGTCACCCCAAGCAAATTATCTAACCATCCTCCAGTATGAGGAGACTTATCTAGATATCGGGGTTGTTTCGAGACTGTTTCCATAAACATGCACTCATGTTTTTATGAGAGTAAACCATCAAGCAACAAAAATGGATGGTTACTAAATAATTTTTTCGTGTGAAAATGGCTCATAGGTATCTAAAGAAAAATTCCATATTATTTTTAAAATAAGAATGAACATTTGACTAGGCCAATGACCAACCCCAATAACTTTTGTTTTTGTGTTTGATTCTAGCTAAACTAGTTAACAACCCTATATATCTCCATGTACCAATTAGAATTCCACCCACCCAAAATCACCAAGAACAACACTTCAACATTCGCTAGCACACAAAATAAATTTTTTTTTTTATTGGCTAATTAATGAAGTTGCATCATTGTCAACCTCTTACATCTCAACTATGTTGGCACCCAAGGCTAAGACCAATCATGTGCATTCCCAAAGCAACAACAGATTGGAGAGGTTCCAATACAAAGATACAGCAACCAAACAGACTCCACCTAAGACCAACAGCAACTCACCAAAACAGAGTACTATTCAACCACCATTTCCAATACAAAATTGAACTTGTTGAATATTGAAGATGAGATCATTGACAAAGAAAGCTAGAGGAGTTGGGGAAGACTTAACCCATATGGAAATTCTCACTTTAACTAATTCACATAAAATAACTTATTTGAGTATCTATTATATTATATGAAATTTACAACCCAATGAAACTTATCCAAAAAAAAAAAAAAAAAAAAAAAAAATTCCCAGTCTCTAATTGCTCTATAACTGTCCCACTTTTTTATTTTAAATTTCAAATTTTTATAACTTCCTTAATTTTTCTCTTCATTAAAACTTTTTTTTTTTTTTGTCATTCAATAAAAAACCAACTGATGAATTTTCATGACACACTCATCAAGTGCTATAATTTATATAACCAATTGAATTGTATCATATTGCCTGCTCTCAACATATCCCTACACTAGTGGTTACATTTTAATTTCAAAAATATATAAAACCTATCGGTTCCCTTATTTTAAGGGGCCCCCAATTCACTCCTTTCCCTAAGTGGGGGTATCTAAACTTGCACACATTGTGCTGACTGTGTCACTATAAATACATCTACAAATCCTATGCAACATGAAAATACATTATACTTGTTTGATCACCAACCTAATCAAAGGACATAGAAGGAGAAGAAGAGGCGGTGGAGCAGTAGTATCTACTCAGAATATTAATTTAACATGTTAACATGGTGTTCTCTTATTAATAAAATTAGTTAAAAAGTAGCTAAAAATAACAATAAAAAATTATTTTCAATTTTTTTATTTTATTTTAAGAATTGACAAAATTTCAGGTGAATTTCATAGATTTCACAACATTATGCACTCCATTTTGAGCCTGATCATCTAGGGCCTAGGGGGGAATTACTTAAATATCTAAATGGCAATAATTATATGCAAAAAATCCATGCATAAACATCAAAAAATTATATGCACGAATACCATGACTAGTTAATTTTAAGCAACTAACAAAATCTGGAGAGTAAGATTTGAGGCCATCCCTTCAAACATCCACTCATTAGGGCTTTGAAAATTAGGAAAAACAAATAAATTGGTTTTGCAATTTAGGAAAAACATAGAAAAAAAAGAGAAATTGAGCGAGAGAGAGGGAGGACCCATAACTAAAATTGGGTTTTTGGAGATAGGCGAACTGCTAGTACTTGGAAAATGGTGATGGCAGTGCTGGTAGGTGCAAAAATGGAGAGAAGGAAAAACAAACATAGATGAACATAAACATTGAGAAGGAGAGGGAGAGAGAGAATGAGTGCGTGAGAGAGAGAAAGAGAGGGATTTATACCTCAAATTGTTTTTAGGGAGATTTGAAGATGCTCCAGAAAATGGGGATGGTGAAGACCCTGGTGGATGAGACATTTTAGAACAAAATTACTTTTAGTCAAAGAGAAAACAAAGATAGAGAGAGTCATAGAGTGAAAGAGATAGATATTAGGGAAAGAAAGGCAAAGAGAGAGAGACAGAGAGAAGGCAAAGTAGAGAGGACATACCTGGGGTAATGCTTCAACAGTGGATTGACAGTGGTGCTCCTTACCCGACGATGATGGAAACAAAAGCGACAGAGATTCAATATCAGGAGGAGGGCAACCGGCGTGAGAGAGAGAGAGAGAGAGAGAGAGAGAGAGATAGAGAGAGAGACGTTTTTAAGCCCTAACTCATTTTAGTGTGTTTGAAATCCCTCTAAAATCCCTCACCAAATTAATTTAAAAGCCCCTCCAAAATGATAATACTAAAAAATAAAATAAAATAATAATAATAATAATAATAATAATAATGATTAAACATAAACTCAAATTGGGCAGTAAGTGTTCCCACCAAAAAAATTGAGTTTTATTACCGACTAAATGTGTTTTCGTCGCAAAAAATGTATATTTGCAGACCAAATCAGGTACTCACCAAAGATTAAAAATAAAATTATACTAGATATTTGGCGACTAAATTTCTTTTAGTCGGCAAAAGTTAGTATATGACGACTAAAATTTATTTAGTCATTGAAAATAAATTTTTGATGACCAAAAATTTTTAGCGACCAAACTTTTGATCGCCAAAAATAAAAAAGTAAATTTTCGTTTTCCATTCGGCAGCTAAATAAATTTAGTAGCCAAAAGTAACTATACAGCGACTAAATATTTATTTAGTCGCTGAAATTAAATTCTTGGCTACCAAACTTTTGGTCGCCAAAAATAAAAAATAAATTTTTGTTTTCCATTAGGCGACTACATAAATTTAGTAGCCAAAAGTAACTATACAACGACTAAAATATTTATTTAGTCACCGAAATTAAATTTTTTGCCGACCAAACTTTTGGTCGCCAAAGATTAAAAATAAGTTTTTGTTTTTCATTTGGCGACTAACATATTTTTTAGTCACCAATTGTGGCATTTTTAGTGACAAAAAATTATATTAGTCGCCAATTGTGGCATTTTTAGCTATTAAAATTTTTTTCTAGTTGCCAATTGTAACATTTTTAGTGACTAAATTTTTTTTAGTCGTCAATAATCAATATACTATGACCAAAAAAAAAATAGTAGCTAAATCTTGTACTTTTGCCGACTAATATAGTTTTTGGTTGCCAATTCCACAATTTTTGGTGACTAAATTTTTTTTAGTCGCCAAATTTGATCGCCAAAAGTGTAATTTCCTGTAGTGTTCGTTCATGTTTCCTCTTGGAGACTGGCCACTAAGTCCATGATCAGTGCCAGTAACTGCTCCACCATCTAAGTCAGGTGGCATGCAAGATTCAATGGTAGTTGATGACCCTTGTCGTCTGATACTAAATATCCACTGTGGACTTGGCATGTGTCCTCAATTGAGTGGAGCACCTGTTGATAGCAGCTGGCAAAAATAGATGCAAACAGAAATTTAAAATTAAAAAAAAAAAAAAGAATCATAATTTAGCTTCAAATATGAGTCAACTTAAAAAATAATAATAATAATAAAGCAATTTTTATTTTTATTATTATAAATCCGAAATGTATATTTTGTTTTCAATATAAATAAGTTGTGTATTGTGGTTAGGTAAAATGTAGGACAACAATTGTGTTTAAGTCATTACAATATTAAAAATTGGTATTTTAAATATTAAGAAGTTTACCGACATTTAATTTGTTCATTAAATTACTGCTTGTGAAAATGGTTCAGGTTAACGAAAAATTTACTATGATTTGGATTGAAGGAAATCCAAATATTAAGATTTCAATTACGACATAGTAAGTACTCATCTATAATGTTTGTAGCAGGCTGAAACTGTAAGCTTTTGTCATCGCTCCAGCGGTGAGTTGCCCCCTCCAATTATGGGTATGGGTTTTCCTTAAATATACCTTAATGTTGGGGTTAAAAAAATAGCTTTTTCAACATCTATCTTTTGTTGAGCAGTGTCTGTCCTTCAGCTGAACATGGTCAGGCATTTCTTAAGTTTCAGAAAATGTGTAAGTTTTTTCACAAAAGATGTAAGTAACTTCACAAAAGGTGTAAGTTTTGTTTTCCTAAAAGGTGTAAGTTCTAACAAAAAGGTATAAATTTTATGAAAAAAATATTTCACAAAAAGTGTAGCTTTTGACAAAAAATTGTAAGTATTTTCACGAAAAAGTGTAAGTTTAACAAAAGTTATAAATTTTATGAAAGAAAATTTTTCACAAAATGTGTAACTTTTTAGAAAATGTGTAACTTGTTTCACAAAAGATGCAGGTTACTTCACAAAATGTGTAAATTTTATTTAAAAAGTATTTTACAAAAGGTGTAACTTTTGACAAAAGGTGTAAGTATTTTCACGAAAAATTGTAAGTTTTCACAAAATGTGTAAATTTTATGAAAGAAATTATTTCACAAAAGATATAACTTTTCAGAAAATGTGTATGTTTTTTCACAAAAGGTGTAAGTAACTTCACAAAATGTGTAAGTAATTTGTGTAAGTTGTCAAAAGTTATACCTTTTGTAAGTAATTTCACAAAGGGAGTAAGTGTTCATAAAAGGTGTAAGTAATTTCACAAAAAAAGCGTAAGTTGTCACAAAAGGTGTAAGTAATTTCACAAAAAAGTATAAGTTTTCACAAAAGGTTTAAGTAATTTCACAAAAAAACGTAAGTTTTCACAAAGGATGTAAGCGTTCACAAAAGGCGTAAGCTTTCACAAAATGTGTAAATGTTCACAAAAGGTGTAAGTTTTCTTGAAATTACTTAATGCCCTTTTCTGAAATTACTTACACCTTTTGTGAAAACTTACGCCTTCTTATAAAATTATTTATGCCTTTTTGTGACAACTTACACCTTTAGTCATATAATATATTATTTTATTAATTAACCTGGAAAGTGACCTGCTTAGCAGGTCACCAATGTGTAAGTTTAAAAAAAAATTGATATAACCCAATACATAAAACGTGTAAGTGCAAAATATAGAGGGTGTAAGTGCCTTGCATATGGTATGCAAGGCACACCTAAGAAAACTCCTAGATGCTAAAGTGAAATTTAAGTCAAATTACAAAAATAAAAAATTACAATTTATTTTTCTTATTATTTTAAACAAATTAATTCTCACACCCAATTTAATTGGTATTTAACTATATGATTTAGGTTGTCTAAATTTGACCATTAGATTAGACTTTCATCATTATTGATTTGGACAAACATTTTTAATTCGACCGTATGAATTGAAGTAAAAAACTCGATGTCTTAATAAATTAAATTTATAATTTAAAGATGAAATAAATAATATAGTAAGGAATAAAAATAAAATTAAGCCCATTATTTACTTTACATGCAGACGTGTTTGCTCTCCAATTGGATTAGAGAGATAGGAAAGCAAGAGTGAGAGTGGAATGACTTGTATTTAATTTGCCCTTTCTTTTATAACTTTTTGGTTTGGAGTTTTCAAAAATATTTTTTTGAGTTTTCATTTTGTAGTTTTATATTTTTAGTAATTTTTAAAAATATTTTAATCATTTTTTTAACTTTTTAAATTACTAATCTTGATATATTTAGAAAGTATAGAAGTTGTATATTTTTTTAAAAAAAAAATCATTGAATATAACAAAATATGAAAATGTACTAAATTTTTAAGTTTATCTAGATTGGGTGTATTTAAAAAACAAAATAAATAAATGAGTAAAATATTTTAAAAAAATATTAAAAATTAAAAAATATGAAAAACAAAAAATTTAACCAAACAAGGTGAAAGTTTTGAAAATCAATTGTGACTCGACATAAAAATTTAAACACAATTTCTCACATCATAAACAAAAAGAAACCTTAATACATTGTTGTTATTGTTACTGACCCAAAAAAAAAACAAAAACAAAAACAAAAATATATGAACTTTTACAATTGTTCACAACAAAGTTTCATATTTTGAAATCAATGCATAATAATCTCATTATCAATACTATAAATATACCATTTTCATTTTATATCACCAAAAATCATTCATTTATTAACATTTTATTCAATTATTCAGTACTCTTTATGAATTTTATTGTAGACAAAGCTTTTTCTACCGTTGCTATGGCAAATTGTAAAACTAATGGTAATTTCATGATCGAGTAAACCAATGGATGTAATCATCTCCACCAAAAATTTTACCAAGATTTTCAATTCCTTTTAGTTCTAAAAATTCATTGTTAATAAAAAAGATAAATTACAAATACACCCCCTGAGGTTTGCTTAAAGTACAGATTGCCTATTATGATTTCGAAAATTACAAAAATCCCATTGTCAGAATTTTTTATTTAACAGAATTAACTAAAAAAATAAAATTCATAATTGCTCTCTAATATAAAAATAAAATTACCTAAATTATTAATTGAAATATATTTCTAACATCATTAAAAATTATTAATTGACTTCATGATTTATTAATAAAAAGGACAATTTGTTACGAAATTAGAAATCTTAAGGGGTGGAATGTAATTTTCAAAATCACAGGGGGTGATTCGGATTTTAATCAAATCTCAGGAGGTGTATTTGTAATTTATCCTAATAAAAATAAAGGTAAATTACACCGACACCCCCTGAGGTTTATGTTTATTACAATTCCCCCCTCACCTTTTGAAAATTACATCTCCCCCCGTGAGGTTTAAAGTTTCATTACAGATTTCCCTCTCAGTAATTTATTTTTTTTAAATACCAATTTTTCCCTCACTAGGTAAATTGCATTGACACCCCTCACATTTTAGAAATTACAATCCCCTCCCTAAGGTTTAAAGTAGCATTACTAATTGCCCCCTCGGTTAGTATTAGTTGGAAAAAAATTAATTGAAAAAAAAATTTGTTAGTAAAATTTTTAAATTTCTATTTAAAAACCAACGTAAGCTCATTTTTTGAATTTACGTTTTTTCCTCAAATTTACAAACTGAGACAACCATTTATAAATCAAAAAAATTTTCAAATAAAGTTTTATGACAGTTTTTTAAATTTTTGTAAATATAAATTGAAAAATGAAAACAAAATGGTTATCAAACAGGTTTCAGATGGTAAAAATGTCATAAAATTAACAAATAATTAAATAAGTTACTAACATAAGAAATGACTTATCAAAAGATTCTTAGGCTATGTATGGTTTGATTTTTAGAATTTTTTTTAAAATCAAAAATTAATTTGGTTAAGAAATAAAAAATTAAAAAAATAATTATCATTTTTATATAATTTTTTATCTTTCGAGTGGTTAGAAATAATTTTTTATAAATTAAATTGAAACAGTCATACATATATACATAACCTGCCCAAAAGTTAAAATAATAATTATTTTTTACCCTTAAATGATAATTATTTTTTATTTTTTATTTCTTAACCAAATTAATTTTTAATTTTTTAATTTTTTTTTTCTAAAAATCAAACCATACATAGCCTAAGAATCTTTTGATAAGTTATTTCTTACATTGGTAACTTATTTAATTATTTGTTAATTTTACAACATTTTTACCATCTAAGACCTGTTTGGTAACCATTTCGCTTTCAGTTTTCAATTTATATTTACAAAAATTTTAAAAACTGTCATAAAAACTTGTTTGATAATTTTTTTGATTTATAAATGGTTGTCTTAGTTTGTAAATTTGAGAAAAAAAACATAAATTCAAAAAATGAGTTTACGTTGGTTTTTAAACAAATATTTAAAAATTTTACTAAAATTTTTTTTTTTTGAATGAATTTTTTTTTTCCAACTAATACTAACCAAGGGGGCAATTGGTAATGTTACTTTAAACCTTAGGAAAGGGGATTGTAATTTCTAAAATGTGAGGGGTATCAATGTAATTTACCCAATGAGGGCAAAATTGATATTTAGAAAAATTAAATTGCTAAGGGAGGGAATCTGTAATGAAACTTTAAACCTCAAGGGGGGAGATGTAATTTTCAAAAAGTGAAGAGGAAACTGTAATAAACATAAACCTCATGGAGTGTTAGTGTAATTTACCCTAAAAATAATTATAAAATTGATTTTCAAACATCATTAAATCTATTGGTGGTCCATTATTTTTAACCATAAGGTCAAATTTTGATTAACCTTTTTTCATAATGGGTAATAAGTTTTAGAGAAACTTACCTGTAGATCTTAATAGGTAGGCTTACTATTCAATAGTTCATATAATAATTAATGATGTTTTCTTCAAATATTATTAAAAAAAGTCACTAATTGTTAATTTTCAGCGATTGTTTACAAATTTTGTCACAAAAAATATTACTAATTATAAGTTTTAACGACAATTTGAAAAATATCACAAAAAAGTCACTAATTTAGAACTTTTAATGACATTTTAAAAATTTCATCACAGAAAAATATCACTAATTGTATGTTTTAGTGACAATTTATAAAATTCGTAATAAAAAAAAGTCAATAATTATTAATTTTTGGCAACATAAGTAAAAAATCGTCACAAAAAATTATTTTTAACGACTATTTTACTAGGACTTATTTTCAATAGAATTTGATAAGAATTAAGTCTAATTATTAGGACCTATTGATAATTTACCCTAAATGATATATCTATATAATAAGGGAAAAAGGTTTTTGAATTTGTCTCAAAATGTATCAGAGATACATTTTATTTCAACAGCTGAGATGATTTGTTTTTAACCATTGAGGGCTGAGATGGTTTGTGATATTTTCAACATCCCGCCCAAAACAATCCTCTCTCTCCTGGACCCAAACATTATTTGCACACTTTCTCTCTCTCTCTCGCCAACTTCTTAGGTCTCTCTCTCTCTCGCCTCAGAGATCTCTCTCTTCCTCTCCCTCCTCTCCACTCTCTACTGTCACTTCGCTTCCATCATTGCGTCACCTCCGATCTCCACCGAAAGCCACTCTTCTCCCTCCCAGATCTCAGATCGTCCTCTACCGTCGAGAGTTTGATGAGTTGGCCACCGTGTCTTCCCAAAGCAAACACAGAGAGATGGTGAAACTGTAAGTCTCCAATTTTAATTTGTTTTAAACCATTTTAATTTGTTGTGGTTGTGATTTCTGAAATGAAATGGGTTTGATAGGTTTAATGGATTTTGATTTCTGAAATTTGAAATGGATTTGATGGGTTTAATCTGCAGAAATCTGTAGAAATTCATATACTAGAGTATACTCTCTTTGTAGATTTGATGGGTTTTGATTTCCGGCTTTGCCACTTTCCGCTCATCCCCGTGAGTTTAGTTTCTCTGTCTCTCTAGCATGAATATAGATATTCTCCATGAAATGGTATGCTCTTTTTCCACAATTGTTCATCTAGAAGAAATGTTCTACAACTGATGATGAATATACACGATATACTTGGAAGTCTAGAATGAGTTGGATGACAAAAGGACAATACAAGTTATACAACTTCCAAATACATAACAGAAGGGCCCATTTGCACAACATGAGTACTACTAATTTATATACAGACTATTTGCTACCACACTTTTTATGTCAGTTTTAACACGTGGGGGTAAGGTTGCGTACACCAACCCTTCCCCAGAGCCCGCTAAAGCAGGAGCTTCATGCACTGGGTACACCATTTTTACTTTTTACGTCCTTAAATGTGGGATAAGTGTTAAAACTTTCAGGTTATTAAACTCTAAGTTAGCTTGGTTATTAGCAAAACCTTGAGTCGATATATACTCACAAAACAGTCATTCCTCGACCTAACTCTCGGAGGGAAAAGGAATACCATTTGTTGAAAATTGAACCAAGTCTTAAATGGCATATGATAAAGAGAATTAAGGCTAAACACCAAGCAGAATTTAAGCCAATATCTTTTTTATTTTAATTTTTTTTTTAATTGACAAGTGGAATTCAAATACCGTAACAATCCAGCAAATAGTAATGAACCAACATTTATATGGCCTGACACACAAAGCTACCTATGTTATTTGACTCATTCCAATGATTTAAAATCTCAATTGAAAGAATGATTTGCTTAGTTTCAACCATAAGGGATAGGATATATGGAGATCTAAGTTCATTTTCCCTATGTAACATCTTAAAGTACTTGGCCAACATAAATAAATAAATCATGCCAAGATCTAAGTTAGTTATGGGACAAGAAGAATCTGTCCACTTAGAAATACAAGAGCAATGGAAAGAATGATTGCAGATAGTTGTGAGAATTCCACTCATGTCTTGCTCCAATCTCTCTGCAACAAAGGAGAAAAATAAGTGAAATCCAAATTGTAAAGCTACAGATCAGCTTCCTATTCCATAACTTCAAGTGGCTTGAAAAAACCTTAAATAAATCAATGTAGTTAATGAGGGAAACAGATTAGCAGGATTTTAAATAACCCTGATAAGGTTTGGATTGGGCCAAACAACTGCACTATAGAATTCTTAAATATCAATTCCTATACGAGCAGAGATCCCTGAGGTCTGAATAGAAAATACTAATTACTCTAAGTACATCACTAACCATGAAACAGAGTGCAAACCAATAGACCCCATTGCCTCTTAACCTGGAGGCAGATCCAAAAGTGAAACGAGAAAATACCAGACAAAATAAAACACTCAGCAGATTACAGTTAATTCTTATTTTATTATTTCTTATCTATATAATAAGGGAGAAAGGTAGATAAATTTGAACTGAAAATTTAAATTAGTTTTAAATTGGGTTATCTTAAAAAAATGATCATGAAAGTGAATTTTGAGAAAGAGAAGAAATAATGGGAGTGGTGTGATTTGTTCAAAAGCTGAAAAGAAGAGTTTTTTTATTAATAGAATTTTGACTTCAAATTCTTATAATAAATTATATTTTTCAATTTTTACTTTAATTTTATTGGGGTGTATTTATGTTTGGGTACTTTTACAAAATTCATTTCAAATCAATAAATTCGATAAATTACATTTTAAATCAATATCTTTAAATTTAATTATATTTTAATCTTATAATTAATTTAGACACGGATATGCATTTTTAAACCTCCAAACCAACCTTAGGGAGAAGGGATTTTGAATTTGTGTGAAAATGTATTAGAGATACATTTCAATTCAACGGCTGAGATGAGTTGTTTTTAACCAATGAGGGGTGAGATGCTTTCTAATATTTTCAATTCCCGCCTAAAACAATCCCCTCTCTCTCCTGTGTTCCACCCACTCCAAACATTATTTGCACACTCCTCTCTCTTTCTCTCCAACTTCTCATGTCTCAAACTCTGTTCTCAGAGATCTCTCTCTTCATCTCCCTCCTCTCCATCGTCGAGTCGTCTCCACCGTTGCGCCGCTTCCGATCTCCTCTCCAACTTCTCAGGTCTCAAACTCTCTGTCCTCAGAGATCTCTCTCTTCCTCTCCCTCCTCTCCACTGCCGCTCCGCTTCCACCATCGCGTCGTCTCCACCGTCGCGTCGCCTCCGATCTCCACTGACAGCAACTCTTCATCTCTTCTCCCTATTAGCTCTCAACCCACTACAGCACCTCCGTCCTCCATCATAGAGAAACTGTAAATCATTTATACCCATCTCTGATTTTTATTTTTTATTTTTAATTACATATTTTTTGAATAAGGGAAAACAGTTTTTTTTTTTTTCTTCTTCTTCTTCCATTAATATTTTATAGATTACCATGTGATATTGTTGATTATGGTTTCATGTCTATAAATCGTGAACAGCTTTTTTTTTTCCCTTCCATCTTTCTGTATCATTAATTTACATGATTTTGTTAGTTTTGTTAAGCCTAGTTAGAAGAAAACATGAATCATCATCAATTCATATATTTCTGACAGTTGGTATGGAGATTTGGATTGAATTAAGAATATAATTTTCATAGTGTCAGTTTTTTAACTTAGTTTGGACAGTTTGGAGTTTATAAATTCAGATTCTTTGAAATAAGCCATTTCAAAGAAGCCATTTTAAGACAATTTTTTTCTTCTGATCTTAGTTTAAAACAGTTTGTCCTAATTTGTGTACTGACTTTTTTTTTTTTTTTTTTTGAACAAGGTGTACTGACTTTAATTTGTGTGTATTAGATACGATTGTGTGTATTATATATGGATGTTTGTATATAATTTCAGAGATTGATGTATATATATGTATGATTATGTATCGGCGTTGGTCGCCCTTTAAATTTAGGTATTTTCTTCTCTCTCCTCTCTCTCTCTCTCTAAAAATTATTGAGGAAAATGGATTTGGGAGGGTTCTTCAAACCCAAAGATGGAAACACCCATCAAAATTCTTCAATTGATAAATTGCCATGTACACTGTTTTCTCTCACTTCTTAATTATTTTACTGTCTGATTTGAGTTGAAAATGTGGTGTCATTTTCATGTTGTTTGAATTGAATTTGTTGAAATTCATGTTAATTAATGTTTGTTCAGCTGTATTTAGGTGAATTTTCCTTACACTTCAACAATTAGCTTTGAAAAAGAACTACAACAACAATAACAATTAGCTTATATCACAATGGCTTTGTTGACAAATAGGGTTCTGTCATTAGAGAATAGAGAGATGAGCTCTTGCCAAATTTTGGCATTGTTATAATTGGGCGCCAAAAAATAGCACATGAATTTGAAGTGTTATTGCCAAATTTTGGCTTTCGCATGAAGGGGAAGCACACTATTAGAGTTGCTCTAACATGCAATTTCCATGTCATTTGAATCTTTAAAACTGCTTTGCCACATTCCTAAGCATTTTTTTTTATTGTGGGGTATAGGTTATTTGAGAAAATGGACAGAATTGACATTTTTTTTGTGGTGTTTCTTTTGATAAATGTGTATGAATGTGCACTAAATCTGAGCATGTTAGAGCATCTCAACGGTGAACTTCTTTTTTCACCAAATTTGAGTAAAAAATGACTCATTTTTTCAATTTGATATTAGTTGCTCCAACGGTGTATCAAAATCCCGTGGGTCAACCGGTTGGTCGACCGGTAAAGCCAATTTTTTTTTTTTTTTTTACCTTTTTGAACTGTTTGAACCTACCTATTTGAACTGTTTGAACCAGTTCGCAGGCCAATTTTTGCATGCACTGGTCGACCGGTTGGTCAACTGGGTGGTTGACTAGGTGGTCATCCAGGTGGTCGACCACCATGGGTAAAATTCTCAAGCTTTTCTGCTTTAACGGTCACGCACAGTAATTTGATGAAACCTGTATTCTGTTCTCAGTTTGATGGTTTTTTTGTTCAATTCTCAATTTGATATTAGTTTGGTGAAACCGTTGGAGTTTCAAAAAGCGCCTTTTTCACCAAATTTCAAATTTGATGCCAGGTTTGCTGAACCGTTGGAGATGGTCTTAATGAACAGATTTAAGCATCCATTTTATGAAGTTTTAATACATATTGGAATGTATTATCAAATATGTAAAACAATTATATGTATCTGTTTACATGTGGTATAATCATAATAAGTTGCAAGTCTTCCCATTTAATAACTTCTATAACGACCCCGGTCCTTTCCCATTTGATTATTGCATCCGGACTTACGTTCCGTGGATTCTGCTGCTATATTTGTTGTTGTTGTCCTTTAAATTCCTTATTCTTGGGTTATAGGATGTGTTTAGCAGGTTGGTTGCAGATTGGTTGGGTTTAGAAACCAAGTCTGCATGTTCAGTTTTTGGCTTGGTCGCTCGAGCGAGCTTATCTTCGCTCGAGCGAGGTCTTCCTTTTTGGTTAGTCGCTCGAGCGAGCCTTTCTTGGCTCGAGCGAGGATTGCGTCCAGTACCTAGACCTGAACGCAGTGTTTGTTGGCTCGAGCGAGCTTTTCTTCGCTCGAGCGAGCTGGTTTGTCTTTGGCTCGAGCGAGCTTCTCTTCGCTCGATCGAGGTCAGTTTCTTGTGTCTGGTCGCTCGAGCGACCAGGTCTTCGCTCGAGCGAGCCTGTCCAGTATTTAAACGTAACAGCGGGATTTTTAGGGCAGTTTTTCATTCTTTTTGATCTCAAACCCTAAAGTCTGACTTTTCTTCTTCTCTAAACACCTTTTCTCCTAGGTTTGATCTAGTTAGGGTGTGTTTTTACCCTAGTTCTTTTACAAATAAGATAGAGGAGAGTGGGGGCTTTCATTTAATCTGAGCAGTTGTCGATTTGGAGCACTCTAGAGTTTCGAGCACCTTCTTCATCATCATCTTTTTGGGTTCTTTCTTGAGGTAGGGATTTCCTACTCCATTTATGCGTTTTAATCCTAAGTGGTGGTATTTTGGTATGTGGGGGTAGTTTGGTAATTTTGGGAGAAACCTTAGGGTTTGTCATAGATTAATTTATATAATTAATTTAAGGGAAGATTGTGTTATTGGGTTTAATTCATGAAATTGGGGGATTATGAGATAAATTGATGTAGTTGGATATTTAATCACTCATCTGTGAAATTGAGATTATCTGTGTTATTATATTTATTTCTTGTTTAGAAATAATTGTTTTGGGCTATCGGTGGAGGATAGCCATTGATTGTTGTAGACCTTGCATGCGGCTTAGGTATAACTGAAACTGAGTCATTTATTTGACTGTTGGGTTAATACAGAACATTCGTGTATTGATTATGTGTTGTATATGGCAAGTATTGATTATGTTGCATATGCATTTGGTTTTGGAGGAGATAGGGGATGAACTCCACGGTTTAGGGGAAGATAGGGGATGGACCTCTAAACCGGATTTGTTGGGAGGAGATAGGGGATGGACTCCAGAAGCATCACATATGTGTGTGCTTATTGATAATAGAAATATTTCTATTTGTTGTTGATATGATACATCACCACCATGTGTGTCAGTTGGGAAGTATGGAAGTGGATTTGATTGAGATTTGTTATAACACCAGCATGTGTGTTTAATTTGTTATAAGAAAGGTTTAACCTGATTTTGTTGTCCCTGTTGAGTTGTTTGGCCAGGTTCTGAGCCATGTCTGTATGAATGAAAAGTGTATTGTGTCATAGACCATGTGTCATAGACAACGTAGACATTCGTGTCATAATATTGTAAACTGAATATTTTGTGTTAACCATGTATCGGGTGCTACTGCTTTAGTTAATTCTTATGCTTGGTTTAGTATTTCTCTACTGGGCTGTGGCTCACCCTATATGGGAACTTCATTTTCAGGTTCAGGTGGTTCACAACCTCCAAAGACTTAGCTTGTGAGGAATTGGACTTGAAGATTTGCTTTATTTGTGTTATTTGTTTTATCTGAACTATGTAAACATTCAAGCCGAGGGCTTTATTTGTTTTGAGTTAGAACTCATGGATTTGTGCCCAAGTATTGGCTTGGCAAGATGTAAGCCCGTAGGGCATTTATTATGATGTTTTATTTCGTAATACTCTGATGATTGAAATAATATACTGTTTCTTTTAATAATGCATGTCTTGTTTTATATTTAATGGGTTAATTTTTGAGGGCGTTACAACTTGGTATCAGAGCGTACCGGGTTTGAATACTTTGGGTACGTGGGAAGTGATTAGTATCACAATGGGTTCGTCTCGTTTGATAGAGACTTAGTGTAATGATTACATGCTTATATGATAACATGTTTATGTGACTATGTGGGTATGGAATGTAGTTTCTAGGATGTTGATTGGACCCTTGAGTCTCTGAAAGTCTTGTTGGAAAGGCACTTGATCAATGTTGTTTCCAATCGGAACTTTAGTGACGCCTCGGGACTATCATTATCCAGGAATGAAATTCGTAGATGCTTATGTGATTATGTGCTTACGTGGTGTGATTTATTGTTGTCCAATGTATTAGGACGCGAGTTCATAGTTTTGGCATATTATTTAGAGTGCTAACGTCTTTGTTTCCTTTATTAGGATGTCAGGACGAGGACGAGGTCGTGGTAGGCGTGGTAGGCAGGCCAGGCAGGAAGTGCCTATACCGGAGGAAATTCCGACAGTCCAGGAGGGTGTTGGCCAGGCCAATGTGGCCGAGCCAGTAGGCCAACAGGCTATGGGCGCTTTAGCCCGAGAGATAGCAGGGGCATTCAGGGAGTCAGTAGGCATTCTCCGAGCTCAGAATCAGGCTCCGGTTGTTGTCGCGGATGCAGGACCCTCCTTTCTGAAGAGGGAGTTTTTCCGGTCTAATCCGGATGAATTTGTGGGTGATCCAAAAGAGCCGCTTAAAGCAGATGAATGGCTCGAACAGACAACGAAAACGTTTGAGATGCTTGGCATCGAAGACGAGGGGTTGAAGGTGACCTTGGCATCTTTCCAGCTTAAGGGGGATGCGGGTCAGTGGTGGAAGTTCACCAAAGGTCGTATTGGAGGTACTTGGAAGGCTTTTGTTGATGCTTTTCAGGAGAAGTACCTGCCTCCAGCTGTTCAGGAGAAGTTGAGAGATCAGTTTTGCCAGCTAAAGCAGAATAGTTCATCAGTGGCTGAGTTTGAGGCCTCATTTACTAGTTTGTCCAGGTTCGCACCTGAGTTAGTGGCGTCTGAGGAGCGCCGGTGTATTGAGTTTGAGAAGAAGTTGAGGCGTGGCCTCATGCTGAGAGTTGTCGGATCTATGATTAGGGATTTTGGGCGATTGGTTGATGCAGCAGCCCATACCGAGATTATGATGCAGGAGGAGGAGGAAGGGCAGAAAGGCTCCAAGAGGAGTCAGGATGGCCAGAGTGATGGCAGGAGGCAGAGAGGTTTCACTCCTCAGCAGCCTCAGAGTAGTTTTTCTAGATCCACTTTTCCAGTGCCGAGTGCTAGTTCTGGGAAAGGCAGTCAGGGAGACATTACCTGTTTCAAGTGTGGTCAGCTGGGCCACAAGTCTCCAGTTTGTCCTCAGAGGGGAGGAGTTCAGAGAGCAGCATCTTCTTCGGCTAGATCTCAGAGCCAGAGTCAGGGCAGAGGCCAGCCGCTCTCTTGTTTTCAGTGCGGTCAGCCGGGGCACATGAAGAGGTTTTGCCCACAGTTGGGTGCCACGTCTGGTGCATCTGGTTCGAGGCAGACTCAGAGTCAGCTGCCTGCTCCGTCAGTTCAGGCCTCGAGGGCCAATCAGGGGGCTTCTTCGTCCCAGTCTGTGCAGCAGTCTTATGCTCCGAGGGGTGAGCAGGTTGATCAGAGGTCGTCTGGGCGCGTGTATGCTGTTACCGCGCAGGATCCTGTATCGGCTCCATCTGTTGTGAGAGGTACCTTCTTGTTTTGCAATTCAGTTGCTAGTGTTTTGATCGATACGGGTGCATCTCATTCTTTTGTGTCTGCTGCATTTGCATCCATTTTGGAGTTGGAGTTAGCTCAGTTAGCATCGCCTATTTGTGTAGTGTCACCTCTTGGGGGTGAGTTGATTTTGAAACAAGGTGTTAGGGGTTGTGATATAGAGGTCGATGATCATAGAATCCCTTTTTCCTTTGTGGTTATGCCCATGAAGGGCTTTGATGTTATTTTGGGTATGGACTGGTTATCGTCATACCGGGCATTTATTGATTGCTACCGTCAGAGGGTCACTTGTTGTACTATTAACGGAGAACGTTTCCATTTTCTGGGGGACAGAGTTGGTAGTGTTTTGCCACCGGGGTATGATCCGCGAGGGCAGAGTGAGCTTAGTGGTCTACTTGCTAGCTTTGAGAGTAGTGAGTGTGATGAGACCCAGATTGTATTGCCGAGGGTGGTTTGTGAGTATTCGGATGTTTTTCCCGAGGATCTTGTTAGTTTGCCGCCTCATCGAGAGGTTGAGTTCTCGATTGATTTAGTGCCCGGCACGGTGCCGATTTCTATGGCACCTTACCGTTTTGCCCCAACCGAGTTGGTTGAGTTGAAGGTTCAACTCCAGGAGTTACTAGATAAGGGCTACATTCGCCCTAGTGTTTCGCTGTGGGGAGCACCGGCCCTATTTGCTAAGAAGAAAGGTGGTGCTTTGAGACTGTGTATAGATTACCGGAAATTGAATCGGGTTACGGTTAAGAATAAGTACCCTATGCCTCGTATTGATGATTTGTTTGACCAGTTGAAGGGTTCCCGTTGTTTCTCTAAGATAGATTTGAGATCGGGTTACCACCAGTTGAGGGTCAGAGAGGAGGATATTCCGAAGACGGCATTCCGTACGCGGTATGGCCACTATGAGTTCCTGGTGATGCCATTTGGGCTCACCAATGCACCGGCAGTGTTTATGGATTTGATGAACCGGATCTTCCGGGAATTCTTGGATCGTTTTGTGGTCGTCTTCGTGGACGACATTCTGATTTATTCACCTTCGAGGGAGGAGCACGAGGAACACTTGAGAGTGGTGCTTGAGTTACTTAGAGTCCACAAGCTTTATGCTAAGTTCGGGAAGTGTGAGTTCTGGCTAGAAGAGGTGAAGTTCTTAGGCCATGTAGTTTCTGGGGAAGGGGTATCTGTTGATACATCTAAGACTGAGGCAGTACAAGATTGGGCACAGCCTAAGAGTGTGTTTGAGATCCGCAGTTTTCTGGGATTAGCTGGGTATTACCGCCGGTTTGTGAAAGATTTCTCCAGGTTAGCTTCACCGTTGACTAGATTGACTCAGAAGGGAGTCAAATTTGTATGGAGTGAGACTTGTGAAAAGTCGTTTCAGGAATTGAAGGTTAGACTGACCACCGCTCCAGTCTTGATTATTCCGGAGAGAGGGTTGGGTTATGCAGTCTTTTGTGATGCCTCACGGGAGGGTCTGGGTTGTGTGTTGATGCAAGAGGGGAAGGTGGTCGCCTATGGCTCACGTCAGTTGAAAATTCACGAGAAGAACTACCCTACGCATGACTTAGAATTAGCAGCTGTAATATTTGCCTTGAAGATTTGGAGGCATTATCTGTATGGTGAGAAATTTGAGGTATTCTCCGATCATAAGAGTCTGAAATATCTGTTCACACAGAAAGACTTGAACTTGAGGCAGAGGAGGTGGATGGAGTTTATTGAGGATTATGACTTCGAGTTGCACTATCATCCGGGAAAGGCCAATGTTGTGGCTGATGCCCTTAGCAGGAAATCTGTTGGTGACATAGCTAGTATAGCCATCCGAGAGTGGGAGATGTTGGGTGCACTTGGGGAGTTTGATTTGCTTTTGGGTGAATCCGTTGAGGCTGCGGCCTTATTTTCTGTTGTTGCACAGCCTACACTTGTGACTCGAGTGTTAGAGGCTCAGAGGGGTGATCTTGAGGTAGAATCTCTCCGAGAGAAGATTTCCAGTGGGAAGGTTGAGAAGGGTTTAGCGGTGTATCCCGACCTGAGTGTGAGATACCGAGACCGTTTGTTTGTGCCGGAGTCTTGCCGAGAGGAGGTACTCCAAGAGTTTCATCATTCGCGCCTTGCGGTGCATCCGGGAGGCACTAAGATGTATCGGGATTTGGGTCGCCAGTTTTGGTGGCGGGGTATGAAGAGAGATGTGGCAGCTTTCGTATCTAAGTGCCTTACTTGTCAGCAAGTGAAGGCCGAGCATCAGAGGCCAGCGGGTTTGTTGCAACCCTTGCCTATTGCCGAGTGGAAGTGGGAGCATGTCACTATGGACTTCGTTGTGGGTCTTCCGAGGACTCAGCGGGGTAGTGACGCTATTTGGGTGGTTGTGGACCGGTTGACGAAGTCAGCGCACTTCATTCCTATGCGTGTTAGAGATTCGGTAGATCATCTTGCCGACTTATATATCCGGGACATAGTGAGGTTGCACGGGGTCCCAGTGACGATCGTTTCAGATAGAGATCCTCGTTTTACTGCTAGGTTGTGGCAGAGTTTGCAGAGTGCTTTAGGCACTAAGTTGGCTTTTAGCACGGCTTATCATCCTCAGACTGACGGGCAGTCCGAGCGTACTATTCAGATCCTTGAGGATATGCTTCGGGGTTGTGTTCTCGACTTTAGTGGGTCGTGGGAGAGGCACTTACCATTAGTGGAGTTTGCCTACAACAACAGTTTCCAGTCTAGTATCGGTATGGCACCATTTGAGGCCTTGTATGGCCGACCGTGTAGGTCTCCAGTATGTTGGGCCGAGGTGGGTGATGCACCTTTGTTGGGTCCAGAGTTAGTGAGGGAAACGACGGAGAAGGTTGAGCTTATCCGTAGGAGGCTTGTTACGGCTCAGAGTCGTCAGAAATCTTATGCTGACCGTAGGAGGAGACCTTTGGTGTTTGAGGTGGGTGATCATGTCTTTCTGAAGATATCACCCAAACGAGGTTTGATGAGGTTTGGGAAGAGCGGGAAGTTGTCCCCTCGGTTTATTGGGCCTTTTGAGATCCTTGAGAGGATTGGCGAGGCTGCTTATCGTTTAGCTTTGCCACCGCTGTTATCCGGAGTTCATGACGTGTTTCATGTGAGTATGCTTCGGAAGTATGAGCCAGATCCGTCACATGTGTTGGATTGGACTGATTTAGTTGTTGATGAGGATGTCTCGTATGAGGAGAGACCGGTACGGGTTTTGGATAGGCGGGATCAAGTTTTGCGTGGCAAGACCATCCCTTTGGTGAAAGTTCTGTGGAAGCATCACGGAGTGGAGGAAGCCACTTGGGAACGTGAGTTGGAAGTCCGTGAGAAATATCCGGATTTGTTTATTGATTTGTAATTTTGTACTTAGATTATATAATATGGCGGAACTTGAGAATTTTATATATGTCTTAAGTTGGAAAACATTGAGAATGTTTTGGGATTTAATGTTAGCATTTTGAACTTGCCCTTTTTATGGAAGTGGAATATAACATTTATATATTGAATGTGTTGTTTATATCATGAGATTGAATATGATATGGAATTTGTTAACATTGAAAGGAATAATGCATAACATTGATGCAGGTTGAAATATATGTTGGTTTATACATATTGTGAGATGCCTCTTGATAAGAGATGAAGTGACCAATATTGGTCAAGTTGTTGATTATTGTTTTATATATCATTGGGAATTAAGAAAAACTTGTTTTTACAAACTCATGCTTAATTTCGGGGACGAAATTCTTTTAAGGGGGGGAGGTTATAACGACCCCGGTCCTTTCCCATTTGATTATTGCATCCGGACTTACGTTCCGTGGATTCTGCTGCTATATTTGTTGTTGTTGTCCTTTAAATTCCTTATTCTTGGGTTATAGGATGTGTTTAGCAGGTTGGTTGCAGATTGGTTGGGTTTAGAAACCAAGTCTGCATGTTCAGTTTTTGGCTTGGTCGCTCGAGCGAGCTTATCTTCGCTCGAGCGAGGTCTTCCTTTTTGGTTAGTCGCTCGAGCGAGCCTTTCTTGGCTCGAGCGAGGATTGCGTCCAGTACCTAGACCTGAACGCAGTGTTTGTTGGCTCGAGCGAGCTTTTCTTCGCTCGAGCGAGCTGGTTTGTCTTTGGCTCGAGCGAGCTTCTCTTCGCTCGATCGAGGTCAGTTTCTTGTGTCTGGTCGCTCGAGCGACCAGGTCTTCGCTCGAGCGAGCCTGTCCAGTATTTAAACGTAACAGCGGGATTTTTAGGGCATTTTTTCATTCTTTTTGATCTCAAACCCTAAAGTCCGACTTTTCTTCTTCTCTAAACACCTTTTCTCCTAGGTTTGATCTAGTTAGGGTGTGTTTCTACCCTAGTTCTTTTACAAATAAGATAGAGGAGAGTGGGGGCTTTCATTTAATCTGAGCAGTTGTCGGTTTGGAGCACTCTGGAGTTTCGAGCACCTTCTTCATCATCATCTTTTTGGGTTCTTTCTTGAGGTAGGGATTTCCTACTCCATTTATGCGTTTTAATCCTAAGTGGTGGTATTTTGGTATGTGGGGGTAGTTTGGTAATTTTGGGAGAAACCTTAGGGTTTGTCATAGATTAATTTATATAATTAATTTAAGGGAAGATTGTGTTATTGGGTTTAATTCATGAAATTGGGGGATTATGAGATAAATTGATGTAGTTGGATATTTAATCACTCATCTGTGAAATTGAGATTATCTGTGTTATTATATTTATTTCTTGTTTAGAAATAATTGTTTTGGGCTATCGGTGGAGGATAGCCATTGATTGTTGTAGACCTTGCATGCGGCTTAGGTATAACTGAAACTGAGTCATTTATTTGACTGTTGGGTTAATACAGAACATTCGTGTATTGATTATGTGTTGTATATGGCAAGTATTGATTATGTTGCATATGCATTTGGTTTTGGAGGAGATAGGGGATGAACTCCACGGTTTAGGGGAAGATAGGGGATGGACCTCTAAACCGGATTTGTTGGGAGGAGATAGGGGATGGACTCCAGAAGCATCACATATGTGTGTGCTTATTGATAATAGAAATATTTCTATTTGTTGTTGATATGATACATCACCACCATGTGTGTCAGTTGGGAAGTATGGAAGTGGATTTGATTGAGATTTGTTATAACACCAGCATGTGTGTTTAATTTGTTATAAGAAAGGTTTAACCTGATTTTGTTGTCCCTGTTGAGTTGTTTGGCCAGGTTCTGAGCCATGTCTGTATGAATGAAAAGTGTATTGTGTCATAGACCATGTGTCATAGACAACGTAGACATTCGTGTCATAATATTGTAAACTGAATATTTTGTGTTAACCATGTATCGGGTGCTACTGCTTTAGTTAATTCTTATGCTTGGTTTAGTATTTCTCTACTGGGCTGTGGCTCACCCTATATGGGAACTTCATTTTCAGGTTCAGGTGGTTCACAACCTCCAAAGACTTAGCTTGTGAGGAATTGGACTTGAAGATTTGCTTTATTTGTGTTATTTGTTTTATCTGAACTATGTAAACATTCAAGCCGAGGGCTTTATTTGTTTTGAGTTAGAACTCATGGATTTGTGCCCAAGTATTGGCTTGGCAAGATGTAAGCCCGTAGGGCATTTATTATGATGTTTTATTTCGTAATACTCTGATGATTGAAATAATATACTGTTTCTTTTAATAATGCATGTCTTGTTTTATATTTAATGGGTTAATTTTTTAGGGCGTTACAACTTCTGCTATGGGCAACTTATTTATGGCCTTAATTGGTTCGATAATAGTGTATCAGTTGTGTACTTTCAGAAATTAAGAGGACAAATTATCTCTTTATTTGAATTTATGTTTGAATCAGATTTTGTTTCTTTTGTTATATAGATTACCATGTCATATTGTTGATTATGGTTTCATGTCTATAAATCGTGAACAGCTTTTTTTTTTTTTTTTTTTCCTTCCATCTTTTTGTATCATTAATTTACATGATTTTGTTAGTTCTGTTAAGCCCAGTTAGAAGAAAACATGTATCATCATCAATTCATATATTTCTGACAGTTGGTATGGAGATTTGGATTGAATTAAGAATATGATTTTCATAGTGTCAGTTTTTTAACTTAGTTTTTGACAGTTTGGAGTTTATAAATTCAGATTCTTTGAAATAACAGAAGTAATGGGCTTCGTCTGTTTTTATGTTCTGTTTTAGACAATATTGGTTCTGGCTCGCATTTGTTATTATTTTTTTTTGATGTTTTATTAAGATAATTTGTGTGAATAAGCCATTTTAAGACAATTTTTTTCTTCTGATCTGAGTTTAAAATAGTTTGTCCTAATTTGTGTACTGACTTTTTTTTTTTTTTTTTTTTTGAACAAGGTGTACTAACTTTAATTTGTGTGTATTAGATAATTAAATGTGTTATATATAGATATATATTGGTTTCTAGGTGTGGATTTGGGATGGGTGTTAGTGTCATACTCTAAAGATTTGTTTGGATCATATTTTCATGAATTGAATGATTTATATTATAGGATTCGTTGAGTACATCATTTGCATAAAAAATCAAGTTAATGGAATAAATATAGACTCATGATCAAACTTCACTTTTTAAAAAAATTATCAAAATCATATTAACTATTTATTTTTTAAAACATAAACATAATCTTATTATAAATTATAAATATATAATTAATCTGAATTATTTAATAGATCTATTATGCACTCATGTACAGCACCAATCCCAAATTCGTGTAGGTGTATGTAAGTGTGTGAGAATAATCTAAGACACATATTACATAGTGTGTGTGAATCTAAGACACATACATTATTATTATTATTATTATTATTATTATTATTATTATTATTATTATTATTTTAATAGTTGGGTTTTGATTGTTGTGAAATAGGATGATGAGTGACCATAAGGTGGAGAAATTCTCTGTGGATTTTCATAGACCCAAAGACAATAAATCATCTATACCCATCTCTGATTTTATTTATTTATTTATTTATTTTTGAATAAGGGAGAATGGTTCTTTTTTTATTTTTAATTTTACATTTTGTTTGAATGGTTGAGATTTTTTTATTTTTTATTTTTTGAATATGGGAGAACGATTTTTTTTTTAAATTTATTTTTAATTTTACATTTCATTTGAATTTTCCTGTTTAAGTCATTTTATATTTGAATTTTACATTTTATATTTTCCCTTATTATATAAATTCAAAAACCCTCTTCACTTACTTGACAATATGTTAAACACGTTTTTTTATTTTATTTTACTATTTTTGTTGAATTTTCTTTCTTTTGGGTCAAAAAATAAGTTTTTGTTAAAGTTTTCATTGCCTAAGTTGCAATACATTTGCATAAGTTTTTTCTTGAATGACCTTATCTTCTTTTTTTTTTTCTTTCTTTTTGGGCCCATTATTTTATTATTGGTATTTATTGCAGAGGTGCAATTTTTTAATGGACCTATTTTGAATGAAGGAACTTTCCATACATTTTGGTGATTTTTTATTATAGAGCCAATGCAAATAATGCTTATTTTGAATTTTGTCTGGGAACATTTTGTTTTGCTCTGAAGTCTATTGTGTAGTGTTCTACTTTGCTTAATTTGATGGAAGGGTTGTGATGGTGAGATAGTGGCGAATGGTTGTGTTCAAGAAATACTGTATGAAGTTCTGACACAGTTGATTCTTATGCTATGAATGAGAAGAATATACAAATGAAGCATTGATTCTGATAATTGCTCATCAATGTTTGTATGCATATTTTTGTACATGGTGCAGCTTAATTCTACAATATTTCGTGTATTTAGAACTAGAAAGACAGGCCTGAATAGTTGTCCGGAAAAATGTATTAGGTTCGAGAGAAGGTTGAGAATTAGAAGAAGTAGAAAGTGATTAAGCATAATATTATATTGTGAATTCAATAGTTTTAAACTGCACTTATCGTCAGATGATTATGTAATAAGAAAATAAAGGGTTGTTATCACTATGGGCATTCTGGGGGATATGTTGGGTGTTTAGTTCTGTCATTGCAGTAATCATAGTACATATAATTGTGCTTTATGACTTGATGTCTTCTTTCTTGGTCAGGAGACAGTTGCCAGTAATTCTTTCCATTCCACCAGAACTTGGAAGAATTGCATGATTTTCTGTGAGAGCTGTCATAGGGGCATCCGTCAATGGCAAAGCCCTGGAAGTGACTTATAAACGGTGCATGAGCCCAAATGATTTTAGTTTTTCCACCATTCGTGGCCCAACTATCTCTGTCCCATATAGTTGCCATTAGTTGCATTGGTTGTGTTGGGAAGCCAACTCCATTGCGTCTGTTGTTCTTGAAAACTCGAATGGGATATTCATCAACAAAATAACTATTGGAGAAAGGCAATTAACAAAATAAGTTAGAACTCTAACAGATTGTGATTTATGGAGTGTGATATCATTTTCAATTTCGATGTTTTTGTTGTTTTCAAAAACAAAAATAATGGAAAGTTTGAAAATATCAAAATAAATGAATAAATAAATTTCATCTTTGTGTAGACATGTGTAGACATATTTAAAAGACAACTTAAAAATGTTTCCTTGAAACAGGTTATTTTCAATTTTCATATATAATGATTTTATTTCTTTTGAAAATAGCTAGCTTTCAGAAGCAGTTTGTGGAATAAGTTTATTTTTCAAATTGGAATGCGTTTAGGTAGTTGCCTTACACTATTTGATGTTGGTTCCATAAGATTTTGTAAGTATGGAAGTCCGCGGTTGGATCAAACCATACATGGATCCTCTGCTCTCTACCCCCTTTTCCTTTTAAAATGACATTCGTCTGGACTCTGATGGGCTTCCCTTTTCTGTTGCCCAAGAACTCAAAATCCAATTCACTATCTTCCGATTTCAACTGCCAAAAGAAAGAAAGAAAAAAAAAAGGATTTACATTATGTTATCAGTGACACCTTTTTAGCAAGAGTTTCTTGCACTGGATCGGCTTTTTTTTTTTTTTTGTCAGTGATAACCTATACCAAGGAGCACGAATATATATGTAAATGTGAACTTACATAGAAGGCTGTTACGACTCCTCTGGAGTCATTGGCTGGTAGCTTAATGTTCATATGGAAGAACCCAAAAGTATAATTCAACTTGGATTTAATTCCAGATCCTGGTTGGTGAACAAACATCATTGTCACAAAAAATAAATCTTGGCTCTATATATTATAGCTTGGTTAACAGCTAAAATTTGAACACACTTTCAAAATATGCTATTGTAGACACCCCATTTTTGACCGCCCTCAAGACTTGGACGTCACCGTTGGAACACTCGGTGATTATCCATACTTGTGTTCGTTTGGCGTTCCCGGAGTTCTCGGCTCGCGCGCCTTGCCTCAGGACCTCCGAACTCGACCGTTTTGTGTCTGGTTTTGCACCAAACACTTGTGTTTTGCCTTGGAAGGGCAGGGGATGCTTTGTGAGGCATTCCCACACACCACCGGTTGTGGCTAGAGGCCACCGGCTAGCTGGTGTTGCTATCGGCACTTTATTGTGCCGACCGGCACTATTTTGTGCCGACCGGCACTAAGTTTGCCAAAATGGCACTCTTTGCCGGCCGGGCACTGTTCAGCTGCTTTATGAGATATTTTCTCACAGCTGTTCAGCCTTTTGCTCCCCTCCATACACGTGTATGGAGGGATGAGCTTGCTTGGTGGCTAAGCTTGTAAGCTTTTTGCCTATAAGAGAGAAGGCTCCTCCCTTTGCTCAAGGGTTACAAAATCCAAGAGCTTTAGACATTGTTAGAGAGTTAGAGCTCTGGTTTTTTTTTTTAGGGTTAGAATAGATATACTTACTATCTCTCTCTTTCTCTTTGTAATCTAGGTGTTTTGTGCCTTACTATTGCACTAAAACACCTAGTGTTCCACCTTTCTCTTGGTTCTGAGGTTCCAAAGGTTGGTTCTTGCTGTTTTTGGTTGATTTGAAGCTCAAAGAGGCCATCACTCCATCTTTGTTGAAGAAGGCTACAAGGGTGAGATACTAACTCCCTTTTTCCCCATTTTTGCACCTTGTTTTTACCTAGTTTAAAACAGTTTTTGTGCTTAGTGATTAACACATAAAATCTCTGTTTTTAAGCCCTCTTTATTGTTCATTAAGAGTGTTTAGTGGTTTGGGTGAGTTTGACCACCCTTAGGCCTTGAAAAGGGCACTTTTTGTGCTATTTTGTGAGGGATCCGAGATTTTGGTGATAGGATCTCTTCACCACTGAAATCTTGAGGGATTTCAGTGGTGAAGAGCATGCCTCGAAGTCTCAAGAAGGAGAGGGTCACCCCCTCTCCTTGATGTCCTTGAAAAGGGCAAATTTTGCTTCCTTATGGAGCTTCATGCTTGAGTGTGTGTTGGGCATGTTTGACTTGTTTTTCATGCTTATATTGCCATGTTATAACATGATTTCAAGTTGGTTTAGGCCCCTTTTGCATGCTTAGCATAGGTGTCTTGTAATGCTCTTTTATGCCTTAACATGCTTAGGTGGTATGCCTTAGTTTCTAGCATGTTTTGGGCCTTGATTCATGAAGCTTTTGTGCTTATTTTAACATGTTTTAGGTCTGACCATAGTCATTTGGTTTGATTTTAGCATGCTTAACATAGCCTCTTTGTATTCTTGGCTTGTGAGCCTTAGGTGCATGATTGTGTAGCATGCCATACTTGCATCATTTCGAGGGTTCGGAACCATTTATCATGTCATATCAGTCCATTTGACATGCTCATATGTTTGCATTGCATGCTCCTTTAAAGCTTCAAAAGCATGTTTTGTATGCTCCATGTGTTGGTCATATTGCATGCCTTTAGATCCATGCCATTTAGATGCCATCTAAGTGTTATTTTGGGCTTAGTTTTATGTGGTAAAACTCTGATTTTGGTTGGTTAAGTGTTGCCATGTGTGTTTGTGCTAGGTGTAGTTCAACGCATCTTTGGCCTACCTTAAGCTTTGGACCACTTGCATGCATGTTTAGCTTGCTTTATTGCATGTTTTGGCAACATGTTTTGCTTGATTTTCAGAGCTTATACTACATGCTAGTAGTCCATGTTTAACTCATTTCAAGTGTGCTTGAATGTTGTTTGTTATGCTCAAGTGTTGGTGTCTTAATGTGTGCATGTGTGCATGTGTGTTTAGACCCCATCTTTAGGCACTTTGGCCATTGTTTTGAGCCTTGTTAGAGCTGCCCAATTCATGTATAAGTCCATCCCATTGCTTAGTTAGCATACTTGCCTTATATGCTTGTTTGTATGCTTGCATAAATGCCATGCCATTGTCCATATTGCATGCTAGATCACATGCTTAGGGTTGCATCACATTGGCATGCATGTTAAGCCTCTTGAAGTGAGTTTGATGGAGGTTTAGCACCCTTATGTGCTTGCTTGGTTTGTGTGCATTTGACATTGAAGTTGCATTCTTGGTCCTTTAGACCATCACGCATGGAAATGCGCGATTGGTGGTCCGAGGATCGAGGCACATGCCCCATTGAGTCATAAACATGATGTGGGATGTGTTTGGTGCATAAATGGCTTGAATTGCATTGCCTTGCATGTTGTTTCCCTCTGCTGCTGTGAGTTGCAGGTTCTGCAGGAATTTTGTGCCGACCGGCACTTTTTAGTGCCGACCGGCTGCTCATTGGCAGCCGATAAGGAAATTTAGTGCCGGTGGCCACATCTTCTAGCCGGTGGTGTTCTATCCCAGCCGGTGGTGATCCCCAATGCCCTGAGAGGCACTCCTGGGATTTTGGTAATTTTCTGAGGAGGAGAGCAGAGGAAACAGAGGCAACCCGTGCACGGCAGTGCGATTCCGAGCGAGTCCCGGGCACGCGACGCATCCGGCCCTCCTCCCGAGGCATTTACTGCTTTAATTAGGTTAATTAATTAGCTTAATTAATTTATTCAATTTGTAATATTTAATTAGCTAGTTTAGTTAATTATTTATTCGGTTCTGTATTATTATTTCGGTCCCTCCGAGTGAGGGCAAATTTGTAATAAGTGTGTGTGAGTGGGTGTATGTCTTCCAATCCCCACTTCTTTCTATCCCTTTTGTTTACCTGCTTACAATGGTAGATTAGGGCATTTTCAATTAGCATACCTTATGCTATGCATGCGTGCATTCATGCATTTGTTTTCATGCACCGGGCTCGGTACATCATACAAATTGCATCGTAATTTTCAATTTCCAAATTGAATACGTGCTATGTGATAGCATTTCATATGCCATGATTAGGGTTAGCCGAGCCTACTCTAGCTTGCATTTATGCCTGTGTTGCATTAGCCACTTAATATGAACTAGGTCATGCATGTTTGCTAACCGGGTTTTGTTTTTGGCACGGAGTACGATGTAAGTGTTTTCGCTTTAGCATATCGCATGCGTGTGAATGTTAACATGACAGTAGGCTTACCATGCGGCTAAATGCTTATGTGTTAAACTGTTTGAATGCCTGTGGGTGGAGGTTGGATTGCATGAGTTGGAACAATTCGTTGAAATCCGTATTTTAGCCTACTTGCGAGTAGCAATTTCAAACTGTTTTCAAAACGAACGGATATGCAATGTTCATTTCCAAGTTAGGCAATCTAGTCTATACTTTTGTGTTGTGCGCATCACATAGTAATTCTAGGTTAATAATTAGAATAAGAACATGTAATGTTTTCAAAAACGGATATCATGGTTAGTAGAGGCCGGTCTTCGGACCGGGCGAAAGGGGGTGCTCATAGCTGACCTTCCCCGATCGTACCCAAGCTCCCGAGCCAAGACCACTTTGGTGATGACGGACATGTGGCCTTCGGCACCGAGTCAGGGTTTCCTAAATTTCTCATTTTAAAATATTTAGGTGGCGACTCTGTAATCTGGCAAAGCAGTCCATGTTTGGCACTACTTTCAAAAAAAAATCTGTTTTC
Organism: Camellia granthamiana; assembly: GCA_036172215.1. Classification (NCBI taxonomy): domain Eukaryota; kingdom Viridiplantae; phylum Streptophyta; class Magnoliopsida; order Ericales; family Theaceae; genus Camellia; species Camellia granthamiana. Next base: position 54,267,001 of record CM069910.1, read on the forward strand.
TCAAACGATTTGCCGGATTTGGACTCCTTGGTTCAGATTTAGAACCGCAACAAAATCGAGTCCGAACTGTAGAGCGAAGCCCCACGGGCGCGTCTACAGCTATGAACTAAGACACAATCTATTTGAAACAAGTTGATGAGCTTTACTCTTCCATTATTTGTTTGTTTGTTTGTTTTTTCTTCGCATTTTAATTACAACATGGAATATTTTGGTGATTGTACACTTAGAAAAGCTTGAAAATAGATGTGTTATTCTATAATTTTTCTTTTCAGATGATTATTCAGTAGTCCTAGAGTATTCTATAATTTTCTATTTTTTTGATAGAATGTATATTTGGGGAAAGAAATGGAGATTATGAATGAGATAAATGGAAAGTGAAAAATTTAGTAAATTCAATTTACATGGCACCTGATATGTAATTTCAATAATAAGGAAATACCGCTATGTAATGAGTTGGACTTATCAGATAATTTTAACGAGTGACAAAAAGTGGGGTAAGAGACGACCACTGGATTCATCGAGAGAGAGCCTGATTTCTCTACCTCGATACATGTATAAGACTTGATCTATGCAAAGTAAATTTTTGTAGCTAAAATTTGTACATATAAAAGGCTCTGATCTATCCAAATTGATGATCATGATGAAGAGGTTGAAGAGTGTGGCAAAGAGGTCGAAGAAGTACTTGGAAGAGGCACATACAACTTTGTTTTATTTTTAATTTTTTGATTTTTTGATTTTTTTTTTGTGTGATGATGATGAATGGATAGAATTTGGTGATTATGTTGTTGTTAATGAACAAATAGGATTAGGTACGTGTTTGGGTATGATTTGGATTGGTGTTTGTGTTTCCAAACTGGTGAGCAACTTTGTGTTTGTGTTACGAAGGTAAGAATGAAAGGAGATGTGAAGTTGTTAAAAAATTAGTAGAGCAACTTTATTGAAATATTTAGGTGGGTTGAAAGAGCGGTTTTTTTTTTTTTTTTTTGACTCATTTTGTAGTATGGTATACAAACTAATCCTTGGGTTTGAAATAATAATTCATCCTCATGAAATGGTTTTCAAATGGTTTTTAAGATATTCTTAAGTGATTTTTCAAATGGTTTTCAATGTTTCATTGTGTTGGATTTGTGTTATTATTATTATTATTTGTATATTTTTGTTGATTACGTTGTGTTTCTAAGATTTCGGTTTCGATTTGTGTTTGTGTTTCTAAGATTTCTGTTTGGTTTTGTGTGATTAGGTATGCATTCAATCGAACCACAGAAAAAGTTAGAAACAAAGCTTAAGAGACATAAAGCATTGGAACAGAGCATTGAAAATCATTATGTTTCTTTTCAATCAAAGCAAAAGAGACCCATCAATTTGGGTTTGTGTTTCTAAGATTTGGATTTGTATTTGTTTTTCTAAACCTTAAACTGATGTGTTTGTGTTGGATTTGTGTTTTTAAACCTTAAACTGATATGTATTTGGATTTCTCTTCTTTTTTTGTGTTTTGTTTCTTTTTTCATTTTTTTATTTATGCATCTTTCAATTTATATGGGTTAGTGTTAAGTTATGTTATGTATTTGGGTTGGTGTTTCTAAACCTTAAACTGATATATATTTGTTTTTCTTTTTTGTGTTGTCAGGCGAGGGTCTTGATATTGGTTTGTGGGGGCTGTTGACATTGGTTTGGGTCTCAACATTTTCTTTTTTATTTTTTTTTCTTCAACCCGCATGTCTCTCATGGGTCATTATTTTTGTTTCATTTTATTTTATTTCTATAACCCAATTTAAATTTTCACTCATAATTCATGGACTATTTCTTCATCCCTATTGAAGACATGGTGAAGAAATTGAAAAGAAATAGAGTAAGAAAAGAGATAGTGGTCATTTTTCTTAATTGTGTTGCGCATTCAAATGCTTGGCCACTATCACATCTTTATTTATTTTATGTGCTATTCAAATTGTGTTGATATATTATTATTTTTTTTCAATAGGAATGCAAAATGTATTGATATATTATTATTTTTTTCAATAAGAATGCAAAAAAAAATATGTGAAAGACAGACCCCGCAAAGGACTGATGGCTACTTCTTCCTACCGACAAATTGCTTGGATTGTTAATGGTATTTATTTATTATTTATTATTTAGTAAAATACGTAAAAGATCTCAGATTGTTTAGATTGAAAACATGCAAATAGTTTAGATTGAAAATAAATCAGAAATTTTATATTTAAATTTATAAAATTAAAAACTCAATAGTTTATTTTGTTACAAGTATTAAATTTTAAGTTTTTTTTTTTTGGTTAATTTTTCTTAAATTTTAATGATACCTAAAATTATTCAAACAAAATTGGCTTATGTATGGTGGCAGCATACACTGTTTCTAATATATTCATGTTTCCCATGATTAATTAAATGTTGAGGATGCATTAAATTAATTAATTAATTGACATTATACGTAGAAATTATAACTACATTTTAATCCCAATATTATTTACACCATTATTTACGCCGTGCCTTCAGGCATGGGTATACGCTAGTATATATATATTTTATAAAAAATAGTCTGATGGACTCTACATGCCACTACAAGAATTTACACATTTGGCAACAAAAAAATTGGTCGCTAAAAGTCTATGTTTGGTCGGCAAAAGTTATCCGCGACCAATTTTTTTGGTCGCTACTTTGGTCGCCAATTGAGGGTTGGCAAAAGTAATTCGCGACCAAAATTTTGGTTGGTCGGGAAAAGTTGCATTTGCCGACTAATTTTTTGGTCGCTAAATATTTATTCACTGCGACTAATCCATTTTGTCGCTAAAACACTTTGGTCGCGAAAAGTCGCCTTTTGCCGACCAAATTTCTTAGTCGCCAATTGTCACATTCCACGACCAACAAATTTGGTCGCCAATTGTGACATTTCGCGACCAAAAATTTTTGTCGCCAATTGTGACATTCTGCGACCAAAAGCTGTTTTGGTCGGCAATAGATGTATTTTTTGCGACCAAAACTCTTGGTCGGCAATTGTCATTGTTTGCAAAAAAAAATTATTCTGCATCATTCATTATGGGTATCCAGTCTTCAATTGTCATTTCTCTAGGTCAACTGCAATGCATCTTGCAGATCCTGAGATGGCCTTCATGATGGGTATCCAGTCTTTAACAGTTCCCAGAAACCCATGGAGAAACACAAGTACATTATTCTGCATCATTCAAATTAAGAAACAGTGATAAAGAATAACCACACATAACTCAATTTCAGTATGTCTAACCAGTGGTGCTGCAAATGGAAAGCCATTTTAACAAGTGAAAAAAAGGGAAAGAAGTTTTTTAGTTACAGCTGCTAGGTATACAAAATGTGGACAGATAACCATGCAACATAGACATAACTCTTCATGTATCAGTACAAAAGATGACATAGAGAAATGTGTAACTCACTCCCCCTACATTAATGGAACTCCTCTAATTTTTTCCACCAACTATGTACAAGAGAGAGAGAGAGAGAGAGAGAGATGCTCAATTAAATTAAATTTCTTTTTCTTTTTCTCATGGGATGTGGCATAAATGAATTTGGTAGTAGTATCATATTTTCCTTTGACAAGTGGTGTGGGTATAACTGACAATGTCTGCTTGCATTGACTAAATAAGGGTAAAATTGGCATTACAAATTAACAAAGTGATGACATTATCTTTTTCCAATCATTCTCATTGATGGTATGTCAACAGGGGGGAGGTATATACATAATGTTATGTTAGATGTAAGTAAGAGAGGGCATATTTCAAAAACACAAGGAAATGGCTGGAAACCTAAGGAGGTCAATGTAATTTACTTCACTAATAATGATTAGTAGTCATAGTAGACGTGGTAGTGGTACCAACCTGATTGATTAAAATCCTTGCACGCAGTGCATCTGGAAATACTTCAGGATCTTTCTGAGCATCTTTCCTCATTATATCTAGAACTCTGCGTGGCAAATATGGCATTTTTTAACATGCAATTGTCAACTGAGGTGATTTAACTCTGTTAATATCTATAAAACCTGAACGAAAAGATATAAGCTTCTTGCATTGTGAAAAAGCTACTTACCTAGCAGCTATTCCTGAGTAAACATCAACAGGTTTTTAGGCTACTGAGCAAAGGAAAGATCCACACAGTTTAACTATTAATGAAAATTCATGGAGAAAATTTAGACTAGAACCAGTAGTACCCATTAAGCCTTAATTATTCACTACAGAGACAAGGCAAAATAAAAAATAAAATCACTATATATAGATATCAAAAGATGCAAATAAAAATGCAACATAATTTGTCTGCGTGGTTTGGAAATTAAAAATTTCAAATTACCTGTTTGGCACTTCACTGATCAAGATACTCACAGTTTAAGCTTCAGAGTGGGATAGTTTCGACTTCTAGCTGCAACATCTGCTATTCACCTGGCAATGAGGTCAGTGCGATGGAAAATAACATTCATGTTTTTGTTAGGATTTATAAATCTGATTAAATCACAACCTCACAACTAGTAACACAATAATCTCCTCAGTCTTTTTGTCTCGGAGAAGCACATTACTGGCTCAAGATGCGAGGACTAAACACTAATGGTGAAACTTTAAATGCTGATAAAGTGGAACATGTCTCTCAATGTTCGTAAAATATAGGTGATTTAAATTTGCAAGTGATAATTTTAAGACCACAAAGTCATAGAAGTTGATCAATGATCAAATCCATACCACCATTAATTGCTTGTTGAAGTTGATCAATGACCTAATTGTTTATTGATAAAAAACATCCCAATCCAAGTATACATTGAACTGTGCTTGTGTGTGTATGTGATGTATAATGTATGGTTGAGAATAAAATCGAAGAGAATACATAAATATAATATCATACTGAAGATGGGCAGGTTTGCCACATTGAGCACAGGATAAGGTATCTGATCCACCAACCATCACTGCCCAAATCAATTCATATCACAGAACAACATTATTATATCACTGCACAAATCAATTCATATCACAGAATTGATTAATTATTGACCAGTCACGAAAAAAAGGAACAGCTGAGCCAGTGCATATATTTTGCGAGAGTTCCTAACACCTTAATGAAAATCAAAATCAAAGAGAGAGGAGAGAGGAGAGAGGAGAATCAACCAAAAAAAGGGAGCTAGTATAAACAAAATTTCTTACGTCAATAGCAGAATAAGTAGAGGTCCAACTTATCAACATTAGGTAAGTTCAGTCACCCTTATCTAAAACTTACAACAGCGTATCCTATCAGAAAGGGCATTGCTTCATGTCTCAAACCACTCTTCGAGTAACCATTTCTCGAAAACCCCACATTATCTGATCAAAATTGTTATTTCTGTGAATGTAAAGCCAAAAAGTCCCTACTATCACCCCATTATATAATTAGGATATCCTTAGTTCATCATTAGAGGGAAAAATGGTTTTCATTGCTTGAATGGCTGGACAAATGACAGAATATTGGTGATTGAATATGGCTTTCCTAAATTTGATTCAGCTCCAAAGGTCAAAAGAAAATCAATGATAAACATTTGGAAAACCAAAATATTGGAAGCACATAGTAAATGAAGTTATGGACAAATTCTAACCCCATGCTACTCAAATCAACAAAATAACAATCGGTCCAAACAGACAACAAACCTGTTTGGTGCAGCTTTTTTCAAGCAGAAAGTTAACAATTTCAAACCATAAGCTAAAAGCATTTCCTCCTCAGCTTCATAATTGTCAGTTTTTTCAGCTAATTTAAGTTGTTTTTGCCTCACATGTTGTATAACCAAACACTCTACAACAAATTCACAATGTAAAGAGGAAAAAAAACAAAAAGCAACCCCAATAAGCTTCACCAGAGGGGGCCAGCAATCCAAATGACTAAATTAAGGCCATTCTAGTATTAAGTTAAATGCATTATCCTCAAGAAAGAACCGAAAAAGAAAGCCACATTAATGCTAGACAAGAGGTAAAAACAAGGAAAGACAGACAGAAAATCATGGCAATTCTTTACTTTACCTTATCATTGACATTTGCATCTTTGAACCTCTGAGTGTAAATATACTGTCCAGGAAAAACAATATATTGCCGACCCCCAATCTACTCAAAATTACCAAAAACAACATACCAGATCATAAATTAAATAAACAAAAATCAAAATAATCACAAGGTTACTCAATTACAAAGGTAATAATACTAAAAACAGAAACATCCAAATAACATCAAAACAATCTAACTAGCATAGACAACAAGAATTGGTATCATATGGATAACCACAAAATTAACTCTGAAACACGAATTACCAAAAATTTACATCTGGGTCATGACAAGATCACCCTAAAACTTACTCTAACGAGGTAATTAACAGTTTTAAAAAATGAGGCTCTATAGCACTTTAACGATTTTTTATACAAAATTAATAAATAGTTCGATTTTTTATTCAAAATTAATAAATAGTACACAGATAAACTTTATTCTCAGACTAAAGTTAAAACCAATCATATTTTTCTTGAAAAGTGTAACTTTTTTACTTGAATGTAAAAACTTAAGGGGAAACAAAGGTTTTATATGCTCAAAAGAACAAACAAAGGTTTTATATGCTCAAATGAATTATGAAAACCAGAGAAACTCACATTGTCTTGATCAATTTCTGTGACCGTATCATTCAATTGAACATCACCTAGACCAAAGTCTCTGCAAGCCTGTTGAAGCTCATCAATAATTATATAACCACTACCATCCTTGTCAAAGAAAGAGAATGCTGCGATCAAATTCTCTTCTCTCTCCATCTTATTTATGTGCAACGTAGCAGCAATAAATTCACCATAGTCAATTGTTCCACTGTTGTCAATATCTGCCTGTCAAAGTTCCTCATTTAATGGAAAATTTAACCAGACAATCAATTGAAAATGAAAAAAATAAAACTATAAACTTCTGCACTATAAATCTATTTACTGCATTCATAAGGGCCTTGATCTCAGACTCCATTAGTTCGGAGCCTACTCTTTTCAAGCCTACTCTTAATGGAAAATTTAACCAGACAGTCAATAACCCAATAAATTGTCAAATTATAGAAACCCAATACATGGTAAACAATGAAAAATTAACCAAATGTAAGAAAAGGAAAGGAACCAAGACCACCCATTGCTAATAAGGTTATAAATCAAACAAGAACACAAGAAATTGCAAATTTACAAATCAAAATCAACAATGTCTAACCAAATGAAACAGAGTAAGAAAGTGAGAAGAACCCAAGAACCAACTAGGTTTATAGAAAATCGAGAGCCCAAAATCAGTGGCCTTGAGCTTGGTGCCCTCGTCAGGAGTATCAAACAAGAAATTCTCAGGCTTGAGATCTCTGTGCATTACCCCAAGAGAATGACAAGCCTCCACAACCCCAACAATGGTCTGGATCAATCCCGAGAGAGACTCCGAATGATTGATTCAATGTGCCTAGGGTTCGAATCGAACGCAAAGACGAGAGAGAGCGAGCGAGTGGTTCGTTGTTTGCTTGTTTCGCACCTATTTCAAAGAGAGATGAGAGAGGGAGTGCTTGAGTTACCACTCGTCGAGGGGCTTGACGGAGTGGTCTGCACAGTGGATAGTGAGGAGGAGCTTCATGCGGGGACTAGAGAGAGGCGGTTCTCGATTTCTAGGGTTTCGATCGGCCGGAGAGTCTCCGACGACAGTGGATTGGTCATCTCTCTTCTTCTGCTTCTGTTTCTAACTAAATTGCCGCTCTCTCTATTCGGCACTATGAGCTCTCTCTCAGCTTGTTTTGCTTTCATGGTGGTGAGGGACATCGGTGAGCTAGAAAGAGTGGCCACCGATTGAGAGAGAGAATACAGAGAGAGGGAGAGGGCGGATCAACATATACAGAGACACAGAGAGCGAGCTGGAGACAGAGAGAAGAGACAGGATTAGAAATGGCGACCAAATTTTATAAATGGCGACCAAATTTTGATTTTGAGAGTGGGTACAAAACGACGTCGTTTTATAAATGGCGACCAAATTTTTTTTTGTCGCAAAAAATTTTCATTTCCCCCCTCCATGTTTCAAATTTCCCTCCCACACTTTTCACGACCAAATGATCAGATTAGTCGCAGAAAAGGTACCTTCGCCGACAAACTTTTTTAGTCGCCAAATCTCAATCAACGGCGACTAAAATATTAGTCGCTAAAAATACTAATTTGGCGACTAATTTTTTTTGGTCGCCAAAATGTAACCTTCCGCGACCAAATTTGAAGTTGGTCGCCAAAAGCATACCAATTTCTGCAACTAACTCATTTTTGGTCACCAAAATGTGACCTTCTGCGACCAACTCATTTTGGTCGCCAAAAATAATGATCATTCGCGACTAATTAATATTTTGGTTGGCAAATGTCATTTTTTTGTGACCAAAATTTTTTTAGTCGGCAAAAGTGGTCGGCAAATGTGTAAATTGTTGTAGTGTGCTTACATTACATGTGGCGTCACGGTTATCAGAAATTGCCTTTGAATATTTTCTTAAATTTTGGAATTACTTTACTAAAATTTAGAATTTGAAACAAACGATCTTATTTTACAAATTTTCGAAAAATAGTTAATTTTTTAAGTTAATTTAATATTTTCCCTTACTAAAAACTTACCTTAGATTTATTTTTTCCAAGTTGCTAATGACATCTTCTTAAAATAGCTCCTCAATTATGAATTACTTTTTTTAATCATCCCCTTAAAAGCTATTTCAACTGCTAAAAGGAAAATAAAAATATGAAATTTTTTTCTATAAATTCCATCCTGAGGAATATTGATTCGCTTAGTCCCAAGAATTTTTTTATAGACCAATTGGTCCTGTTAATTTTGAAAATATAGATTTAATATATTATTTAAATATTGAATTTACTATTATACCCTCATTTCTATTATATTTCCTTCTTCTTCTTTTTTTTCCTTTTGTGCTAGAAAGGTAAGACACATAACTTATGAGAATTAAATTCGGGATGAATTTTTTTATGACAATATTTTTTATTTGGAATGACTTCAAATGTGACATTATTCAAATATTTCAAAAGAATACAAAAATGACTTGAAATATGAGATTTTTCAAACATTCCAAAATGATGTGGGATTCTTCAAATATTTCAAAAGAAGTACAAAAACTCCTTAGTAAATTTTGGACAAATGTATAATTTCAAACTGTAGCACTCTAATGTAACACTCAAACGTAATACTCCAATGTAACACTAAAAAAAAAAAAAAAAACTCCTTAATGTATTTTTTCTAAACATAAATTCTAAAAAAACTCTCTAATGTACTTTTTCCAAACATAACACTCCAATGCAACACTCTAAATATATATTTCAAACTATGAGTGTTATGTTTGAGGAAAGTACACTAAGAAATTTTTTAGTGTTTTTATATATGTTACATTAAAGTGTATTACGTTGGAATGTTATATTTGAGATTACATTGATTGGGGTGTTACTTTTAGAAAAAGTACACTAATAAGCTTTTTTGAAGTATTACCTTATTACGTTTGCAAAAAGTACATTAAGAAAATTTTTAGTGTGCTACATTGCAATGTTATATTAGATTGTTACATTCTTATTTGTAATATGGAATTTGTTATAGAATGAGAGAAAATTCAAAATATCGATTGTGTGGATTACCCAATTGTATAATTTCATATTTAGAGAAATTCATTTTATCCTTGTAACGCCCTCAAAAATAGTACATATAAACCCACATTCTTATCATGCATAAATGTAAGAGAGTAAAGCATATTTCCATTCATTAGAGTATTCATTACAAAAGTATTACATGTTGACAACAAAAGTAAATGCCCTACGGACTTACAACTTTCCAAGTCAACACTTGGGTACAACAAAAGAAGAGTTCTAACTCTTTATACAAAATAAGCCATTGGCTTGATTTACATGTAATACAAAAGAAAGCAACAAAAGAGTCATTCAGCCTCTAAGCCTCCCAAGCTACGTCCTTGGAGGTAGCATATCACCGAACCTGAAAATGATGTCCCATATAGGGTGAGTCAAAGCCCAGTAGAGATATAGTAAACCAATAATGAGCAGTAACTAAAACATTAGTATTTGATAAATGGTTAACACTTGTAAACCAACTTACAACACTTTCCAGTTCAATGACAAATACAACTGTTTTCCATTTCCACTTTCCTTTACTTATCAAATTCAGATTCATAAACATGGCTCATTATCTAGCCCAACAATTTCATGAGACTACAACCCGTATTAAAATACTTCCATTATCCACAATTCAATTGAGACTACATCTCATATTAAACGCTTCCATACTTCAATTATCTACGTTATGCAAACGTAATCAAGATTTCGGAACTTTCACCCTAGACACTCCGGCCAACTTAGTTACCAATGGAGTCCATCCCCTATCTCCTCCCAAATAGGTTTGAGAGTACATCCCCTACTATCTCCTCCCAAACAATATACATATACAATGTATTTAAACACTCATCATATACAATGATCAATCAATACACATATTCGATGTATTACCCCAACCGTCATATTCAATGTGATTAGTTTCACTTTTCCCTAATCAACATACAGTGTCTACAACAATCAAGACTATCCTCTACCGATAGCCCAAAACAGTTATCTCTAAACAGATAATAAATTTATCAAACAGATAAGATATCAACATTTTCATAGGTGAGTGATTTATTTATCCAACTACACCATTCAATCTCACAATTTCCCATTTTCATGATTTCCAACTCAATTTCACATTTTCACGATTTCTCAAATTAATTATAAAAATTAATTAGTCACATTTAAATTAAGGTTTTTCTCCCTTTTTCCCAATATTAGCCCTAAGGCTCATTTCCATCAATTCAACAACAATAATTCCATTTTTCATAGTCCCACATACACATGGATTTTAATATTTGAAAACCCCTTTTTATAACTTTAAATCAACCCTAACTTTCCCAAAATTGCAATAACCCACCATTTATACAAAATACATAATATCTATGTCAAAACCCATAGAGAAGAGTAGGTTATCCCTTCCTTGAAGTTAGAAGCCCAAAGGCGTAGATGAAGAAAACTCAAAGTGCTCCAAATCCACGATTTTTCAGATTAAAGTGAAGCCCACACCACCTTCTATCTTTCTTACAAAGAGATTAGGGTAGAAACACTCTAGAAGTAAATGAAATCTTAGAGAGAGAGAGTGTGTGTAGAGAGAGATGCAGTCGGGGCTAGGGTTTGAGCAAAGAAGATGATGAAAAAGTGAAGTGTAACCCGCTGCTGCCAACTGATATATTCGAGGTTCGCTCGAGTGAAGGAGTAGTCACTCGAGCGACCAGACACAAAGAAACCTTGCTCGAGCGCAGAAAGCCTCGCTCGAGCCAACAATTCGAAGCTTCAAGTCTGCAACCCATAAGCACGCTCGAGCGTAAGAATGCTCGCTCGAGCGAAGAAACCCAAAAAATACAGCTCGCTCGCTCGAGCGAAGGAAAGCTCGCTCGAGCCAAGAAATGCAACCTTCAGGTCCAAAACCAGACGCAGACGCAAGCTTGAGCGTAAGACTTCTCGCTCGAGCCACCAGACACAACACTCAACTCTCGCTTGAGCGAAGGAACCCTGGCTCGAGCGAAGGAACTAAAACACAGAGCTCGCTCGAGCGACAAAAGCCTCACTCGAGCGACAAAAACCTCGCTCGAGCGAAGACACCAAAATCTGGGCAGTAACCATTTGTTTCAAAATACACCCAACCTGTAACAAACCTGCCCAAAACATCCTAAAACTCAAACACAAGGAATAAAAGGATGGAAATGCAACATATACAACGACAGACATCCACGAAACCTAGTCCGGAGTACAACAACAAATGGAGGGAAAACCGGGATTGCTATAATCCCTAAAAAATTAAACTTAAACATATAAGTGACAACATTTTTGTATAATTTCGACTTTAATGAAACTTTTGGGTTCATAAGAGAAAAAAAAGACTAACAATTAATGAAATCACACCTCGAGATTTATTAATGCTTCACCCTAAAAATATTTGTCATTAAATTAATTTCATAATGTTTTTCCATTCTTACGAAAATTCTCGTGCTAAACGTTAAATGCCCATGTGTATTTTATACCCACGGTATTTATTGGAAAATAACTTGGACCCCCAGTGGGGGTGACCCCACCACCCCCACTGCTTTTTGATTGATTCAAAACTGTTTTTTTTTTTTTTTTAGTCTTGCTATGAGAGAGCCCCACGTAGAGCTAGGGGTCACCCCCCACTGGGGTCCCCGCATTGCTGGTATTTATTATGTGAACTTTTATATAAAAATAAAAAAGAAATAGTGAAATTGATCCATGCACGGCAAGTTTGCCAACTATCTGCCTAAAAGTATTGACAATTTATATTCACATTTTATTTTAGGACTCTCCTAAGGTCCAATATAGCGGATTTAACCCCACGGGTCGGTCTAGTAGTATAGATTTAAGACTTAGAAATTTGTTACTCTTTAAATTTCAAGTTTGAAATTTCTTAAATATTATTAATTTTGTGTTGAATCAATCTATACAAAGCTTTATTTTTGCTCTAATTGGGGCATTGCTAATGGAAGGTGGAATTGATTCCTTAGGGATTAATGGAGGTGTGCACAAACTGATTCAGACACCTTGAATCACCAAAGAAAAAAAAGAGCCAATTTATAGGCTCTCAGTGAGTTTATTTTATTGATCAAATAGTTTAATTTCTCAAAATGATTTCCTTCCATATTATTATCTATACCCTTTATATTTTATTTTGTTGGCTCCGCTCTAGACCTACAATGATAATTTAAATTATTTATCTCATATATCTAGCAAAAGAAACAAATTATTTAAAAAATCAATTTCATCGAACACTATTTGACATATGAAAAAAATTATATTTTGTTTTTCAAAATATATGACAATTATGCCTTTTAAAACTTAAACTATTCATTTTATAAAATAAATGCGATTTATTTAATTATTCATTAATATCCTATATAATTATTTTTTACATAGACGATCTTTACTGTGAGCTTAACAAAATAAACGGTTCAAATAATCGTTGTGGGCTTAGAGTGGAGTCTACAAAATGAAATAAGAGGATATTAGTAGGAAGATAAGTCATTTTCACGGGGATTGAGCTATCCTCCATACTTTAATCTCTACATATCCTTCTATATCCCTCTTGTGGACTCTAACCTGAACTAACAAAAAGAGTTGAGGTAGACAATTTAAGTCATCAATTTGCATGTGTCTCAAAGAGTTGAGGTAGACAATTTAAATCATCAATGTGCATGTGTCTCAAATAAGGCCCACAAAATGAGTATAGAGAGGTATGAAAGATTATCCAATTAGTAAATTAGTAAGTTAGATTTCAATAAAATGATCACAATTGTTTTATTAATTTAAACACAAAACCTTCTAACGTTCTCACTGTTTTAAGAGACAAATAGATAAATTATTGGACTAATCGTCCATTCCTAAATCCTTACGGTAAGTTAATTAATATTTTTTGTTTTGGTTTAGGAGTGGAGTGGGACACCATCAGGCTTGGTTTGGGTATAACTTATTTTTTGATTTTTTAATTTATTATAAAAAAAAATGTAAAAAAGTAATGAAATAACATGATCAAAATTAATAAGTTAATAAATTACTTATTTTTTGTGGTGCTAGAAGAGACCTAAAATAGAATATGAAAAATATGAGATTCATTTAGCTTGGTTTTGCAAGGTAAATTTTTTAAAAGAGTTTTCAAAATTTAAAAATTTATTTGATTGTATATTTTGAAAATAGTTTTGTAATTTTATAATTTGAGACGATTTAGTTTTTTTTAATTGAATAGATATGTGTGACAGAAAAAATATTTGTTTAGTTATATATTTTGAAAATAGATTTATAAATTTGTAATTTGAGATGATTTAGTTTTTTTAGTTGAATAGATGTCTTTGAGAGAAAAAATAATTAAATGACACGTAGGATAGGAGAGAATGAGAGAAAAAAGTGATTGATTAATGTATGTAAGATATAAGAGAATGAATTTTAAATAAACAAATTTTAAATTTTGATCTCTCAAAAATTGAATTGAAAACTAAACCAAACAACCGTTGGTGACGTGGTTGATCATCTTGACACGATCACCGGGCATAACCATCTTCGACTCCTCATCCTTATCATTCATGATAGAGGTCACCTTCCTGGTCACATCAGTAGTCCTTATGTAAAATTGAGGCCTATAACCCGCGAAAAACGGAGAATGCCTCCCACCTTCTTCCTTCTTCAACACATACACAGTCGCTTCAAACTTCGTGTGAGGCGTAATAGTCCCGGGTTTCGCCAAAACCATCCCTCTCTGAATATCAGCCTTTTGAATACCTCTCAACAACAAACCCACATTATCACCAGCCATAGCCTCATAAAGAATCTTCTGAAACATCTCAACCCCAGTCACAGTAGTATTCCTAGTATCCTTCAAACCCACTAAATCTACCGTCTCACCGACCTTAATCATACACCTTTCGACCCTCCCGGTGGCAACAGTCCCACGACCCGTAATCGAAAACACATCCTCAACAGCTAATAAAAAGGGCAAATCAGTTTGTCTTTGGGGAATTGGGATATAACTATCAACAAAATCCATTAACTCATAAATCTTATCAACCCATTGATTCCCCCCCCTCCCTTTTAATACTAGGGTTTGCCATTAAAGCTTCTAAAGCTAAAAGAGCCGAACCAGATATAATCGGAACATCATCACCAGGAAATTCATAAGAAGATAAGAGTTCACGAACCTCCAATTCGACCAATTGAAGCAATTCCTCGTCATCGACATGGTCTTGTTTGTTGAGGAACACAACCATGTTGGGGACTCCAACCTGTTTGGCTAACAAAATGTGTTCTTTGGTTTGGGGCATGGGGCCATCGGCGCCGGAGACGACGAGGATGGCGCCGTCCATCTGGGCGGCTCCGGTGATCATGTTCTTGACGTAGTCGGCGTAGCCGGGGCAGTCGACGTGGGCGTAGTGGCGGTTCTCGGTCTCGTACTCGACGGTGGCGGTGTTGATGGTGATGGCGCAAGCTCGTTCCTCCGGGGCGGCGTCGATCTCGTCGTACTTTTTGGGGGCAGAGTTGCCCATGGAGGCTAGGGCCATGGTTAGGGTGGCGGTGAGGGTGGTTTTTCCGTGGTCGACGTGGCCGATTGTGCCGATGTTGACATGGGGTTTTTTGCACTCGAACTTGCCTCGAGCAGCGCGGACAGTGAGGGAGCGGCGGGCGGCAGTGGTGGCGCGTGGAGGTGGGGGTTAAGAAGAGAGCTGGGTTAGTGATGAAAGAGGTGGAGGAGAGGATTAGCTTTGTATGGAGAGTGGGGTTTGAGAGTGGAATAGTGGTGGGGGTGGTGGAGGAGGAGGAGGGTGGTGAAGGGCATATGAGCTTTGAGGAAGGTGTTGATGTTGCTACTGCTGAAATTGCTGCCATGGTAGTGGTGGTGGTGGTGGTAGTGGTGGGAGGAGAGAGAGGGAGGGGAGTTTAGAGAGAGAGTGGTGGAGAGAGAGAGTGAGTGATTGTGTTATCTTTTGGGAAGAGAAAAGAGGGCCTCATACTCATACTTAAGGGTGGGCAACGGTTTATCCGAACTGTTCAAACCACCCAACCCGTCCAACCCGCATATAAATGGGCGGTTTCGCAAATATAATGCAAGCGGATGCGGTTTGAAATATGACAAATTTGAGGGTTGCGGGCGGGTGCGGTTTAAACCCACAACCCGCAAAAATCGCCCGCACTTTAATTATTATTATTATTTTTTATATACCAAGTTTGTAACTTTTACAGGAACACCATTATATTCTCTATGACACTAGGATTCTTATTTTTAAGTATTTCTCAACTTTCTTAATGCCGTAGAATTATCAAGTCGAAAACTTGGTTTCTTATCTGATTTTCATTGGTGATTCATCTACTTTTTCCTAATAAAATTTTCCTTCTGGTGGTCGATGGAACTTCTAGTTTGATTATTGATTACTGAACTGGCAATTCTAATTGAGTACAACCTTTAATGCATTGATATACATTTTTTTCATGGCAAAAATGCTAGTGTAGGGTCTCTTTGTTTTGGGTACTTTCATTTAATGCATTGATATTTAATTTTTATTTGTAAACTAATCAAAAAATTGTTATCACAAATATATAAAATGAATCTGATGCCTAAATTTGATGGGGAAAAAAAAACTCAAAAATTAATTTTTTTTAAAAAAAGTGTAAACCGCAAACCGCCCGCAACCGCCCGCACATTTGAAAACCCTATCCGCACAAACCGCAAACCGCATTGCGGGCGGTTGCGGGCTGACTTTTTCCCAAACCGCATAGATGCGGGCGGGTCAAAACCGAACCGCAAATCGCACAAAACCAATCCACGAACACCCCTACTCATACTCATATGGGGGTGTTCTATCCATTTCTAGCTCATAGTCTGATGATAAAACACAAGGGACAGAGACTGGCTATTTGGTGGATAGAAGGTATCATGGAGTTTCTGTGAAATTTAAGCCATGTGGTGACGTGTCAATATTCAAATTTAGGGTGAGAAGCCCAATTGCCCTGGCTTTAGCCCACCAGGTACTGGATCCTCACTAGTTGGTGTATCTCCGTTGTGTGGGTTCATCTCATGCTTTTCTTGACAAGGCAAACCATTCCTCTTACTAGGGAAAAATTATTATTTGGTCTTGTAATGTCGCATGATCATCTCCCACATTGATCATTCCAATTTTGAGTATGAAACACCGTGAATCAAAAGTCATGACGACGACTACAGTACAAAAAAAGACATTTCCGATTTGCCTTCCTAACTCATCAGATATCCAAATCAAATAATTCAACTCTTCTACCAATCCAATTACATTCCTTGCACGTTTCACGCCCCCCCTCTCCACCAAGGATCCTCTAGAGTGTTTTTTTTTCCTAAAGTGGTGTATTGTGTGGTTGAGATTTAATGTTGAAAAATTAATGTGACTTGTCATTAAATCTCAACCACACAATGCACCACTCTAGGAAACTTTAGAAGAAAAAAAAATCTAGAGGATCCATGCTCCCCTCTCTCTCTCTCTCTCTCTCTCTCTCATTGCTTCTCTATATATACACAGACAATACACGCATATAGTCTGAAAGTGTATGGGAAATGGCGTCGGAGTTTGAGAAGAAGAAGAAGGAGGTGTTTGGTGCCGAAGCTGCTACTTCGCTGGTGAAGGAGCTGAGAGGCACGTTCACGTCTCAGAAGACGAAGAGCTACGAATGGAGAGTCTCTCAATTGAAGTCTCTCTTGAAATTAACCAATGATCACAAGAAAGAAATCACCGACGCTCTTCGTTCCGATCTCTCCAAACCTGTATTCGAATCCTACGTCTATGAGGTCTGTTTTTCTTTTTCTTTTTTTTAATAGTCGTTTTCAATCTTTTGAGTTTCTTTTCAGTACTGTCCTATATTCTATCCATTCTATTCTGTACAATTTCTTGCTTATGATGGTCCTTATTTTTTCTAGTCATTTTCAATCATTTATCGTTTTGTACTGTTATTTTCAATCATGTGTTCTTCGTTTGCTTATGAGGTCCGGGTTGTTTTAGTAATTTTCAGTCATTCCATTCGATTCTGTATAGATGTATGTATGCATGTGTGTATTGGTTGTTGCATATTTGCTTCTTAAGTAAGTACTGGGGTCTAAACTTGTACTATAAATTGATATAAAGGTGTGATTTCTCTTTATCCAGATGTAAATTTTGGACTTTGATTCATGATTTCTATTACATATAGTATGAAATAATAATGGAATTTTATAATTGTACGGGAAAGAAATAAACCTTCTCGTATAATCTTGTTGATCAAGATTGCGCTCCTTCGTACGACGTCACTCTACTCCCTGAAAACACAAACGTGAGCTAGCCGGCGGGTGTGTGCCGGATACCTCTCCGATGCCTAAGTCAGCCAAATAGACAAATAGAAAAAAAGCACTGTGAATTCGGGAATCAAAGTTGCGTTACCTCTCCATAGGTGATGTTTGTGAGCTTTTGTAGGTTCTGTGTGGCACAATTCTAGTAGGTCTTTTACTCCTCCATATAGAGTCCTCTTAGGATTCATACTCCTGAAAGATAATGCTTATCCTTCAACACCCCCTTACTGCATAAACCAAGTGAGATGGTTTTACCATGGTCAGACTTCAATATGACCGAGGTAAGCATGGCTATGTTAAGCCGCAGACTAGACCGAGATAACTTTAGCTCGGCTCTTCTATTCACTGCTCTTACCTCGGCTCTCCCAATGCTAACCATGGTATGCCTTGACCAAGATAACCAATACTTCGGTCCCGACCGGTATAAGTTTGTGCGTGACGACCGAACTTACTGTAAGCTCTTTGGGACCGGAGTGACTTCAAGCCTCTCGCGGACCGGAGTAACTTTATGACCTTTTTACTCAGCCCTTCGTACTGTTGGCCCATAACGGCCCATTACCCAGCTCGGCCCAATTCTCATATAAATTACACTCTCAATAATTATTTTAAATTAAAACAAAATCATTATATTTATCCTTAGAGGATGTAATGGAGAGAGGATCATAATTTGTATATTTTTAAAATTCCTACTTCGTAATAAACCCGGTCGTATTAAGGGTGTGTTTAGCAAGTTGGGTTTGGGCTATTTTTTTGTTAAAATTTATAAAAAGACAAAATAGGTTAAAATAGCTAATAAGACAAAATATCACATTAAACCTATAATAATTTTATTTTTTCTCTCGCAAACATTACATCCAACAACAAAAAAATCTAATTTTCTTTTCAAACACAAATTTTAACCAACTAAAATAGTCAAAATTAAAATAGCCTATTAAAATAGTCAACTTCTCATACACCCATTAAGTTTGTTTATTGTTGAGGCACAATTTTCAATGATTTAGTTGATAGAGGCAGCCGACATTGGATCCTCCGTCCGTTGTCCCCGTGCATTTCTAACTATTGGATTATGTCTCAAAATTTTCACATAATTGTGTAACTAAGAGTGAATTAAGGCATGGGGACAGAGGATTCTTAGCTGACTCAACCTGATGATTTTGATACCACGGTCCATATTGGACACCGACACTGCTCGATGGAAAATACTTGACTTTTTCCTGTCATTGTTTTGTTATGATTTTGATGTACTTGCTACATAGTCCATGTTTTTAATGTTTTTTTGGTTAGGTAAGTATTGTACTTTGTATCTCTCAATTTAATACTAATGTCTCAAACTAGGGAACTGATGTGCACGGACCCATTGGCCACCAGGACACTTTTAACAGTGTAATGGAGTGTGGGGGGGGGGGGGCGAGGGGTGTTTCTTACTTGCATGGGTAGTGCAGTTGTAAAGGGTAATTGTAAATTTGAACATTCTGGGCAATCCTTTAGTGGCCCTACCTTTGAAGAGGTTCCTCAATAGGGGAAGGAGGAAAAAAAAAAGTTGTAAAAAAAGCAAGAGCTATGAGGACTTGCAGGGTTTCCATAGGACAAATTTCCATTGGTGAGCGTTCTATCAAGGATTGAAAAATCCTTACAGATTAAATTCAAGTCAATTATCAAGCGATTGTGTTGGCAGTTCTTTTGCCTCAACGAAGAGGACTTCAAAATTGCTAAAGTGTAGAGAAAAGAAAAATTAAAAGAAGAATGAGGGAGATGGAGAAAGATGATTGAGTGGACAATCAAACTAACCATTAATTTATCTCTACTCCTATGCTTCGAAAAGGAAATGCATAAAATAAAGTGCAGAGAACTTACCTCTTCTCCTATGCTTCAAAAATAAAGTACATAAAATAAAGTGCGGAAAATTAAGTGTAGGAAATATAAATGACAAGAAAAATAGAAATCAATTATCTTTGATTTTAGTTTTGGATCTTTTACAATGTAACCATGAATGGTTATTTATAGGCAAAAATTTCTAGGAAAAAATTACTTGAAACTACCCACTCTTCCACCTCCTCCATTTCATACTCCATGATCTTCCATAACTTCCTTCAACCTCCACTTCATATTCCATGTTCTCTACTTTGTTCTCCATCATCTTTCAACATTTCATAACTTCTCATAACCTCTAAATGAGTAAGAGGATGCCACATGTCCTGCAATTATATAAATAATAAATAATAATAAAATTGTAGATTTATGGAGCCAACAGAATGGAGAGGTCTTTATCTATGTCTTAAGTGGTTTTTGGTTATAACCCTCCGTTATTACTAAAGTTATAAGTGATTGACCTATTATGCTTATTATTTTGGTTATGACAAAAGATATTTTTTTTTTATTATACCTCAGTGTTTGGTTATGACCCATTCTTTTTAGTTATGTTTTGAAAGTGATTTAGTTATAACATTTGCATTTAATACACACCCCAAAAAAGGATATGTATACATGATCTGTGAAAAATATATTAAAATATGTTAAAATGCTAGAATAGGTGAATCACCCTGTTCGGTTTTGAATTTTCAAAAATAATTTTTTGACTTTTCAATTCATATTTTTACATTTTTAAAAATATTTTAATTATTCATCCAAAAAAAATATTTTAATCAATTTTTTTTTTTAATTTTTAGACCCACTTAATCTTAATATACTTAAAAAGTAAAAAAAATTATACAAAAATCTTTAAAAAAAAATCATCAAATACAACAAAAAGTGAAAATGTATTAAATTTTTTGTATTTTTTTGTATTTGGTAAATTTTTAAATTTTTTTTTACAAATATTATACTTTTTAAACGTGTTTAGATTAGTTGTATCTAAAAAAAAAAAAAAAAAAAAAAAAGAAAAAGATGGTAAAATATTAAAAAATTTCGCTAAAAAAAAAATTACAAAAAACAAAAAACTCAATTATTTGAAATGTGGATTCAATTTTATGGAACCAAACATGGTGTTAGAAATATTTTAGCATTTGTGCTTCTTATTAACAATTTTTATGTTGTATTTTGGATTATGAATTTAGATAAAAATTTGAAATAGAAAAATAGAAATGAAAAAAATTAGCATATATATATATATTTCATTCATATTTAAAGTTTTATCTATACAAAGAATAACTTGCAATTAGAGAAGCATGGAATTCTTTCACAATTTGTTCTCTTATGTTGTGTTTGAATTACGAATTTGAATATAAATTTAAAATCATAAATAGAAATAAAGAAAAAATTTAACTTATATTTTATTTATAATTTTTAATTTTCTTTTCAAATTCCTACATAATTTTTTTTTTTTTGGTTACATCGGAAAGAAAGAAACAGAGGAAAGGCTAGGCCCTTTCCCTTGAAATTCCTATCAGGTCTGCCAATAGATAGCTTCTCAGCTCAGCTGGTGGTTCATTCACCACCAGCATTTCCTCTGGTTGGTCTGCACCCAGCTTGGCTAACGCATCCGCACACAAGTTCCCTTGTTTCCAGATATGCTGAATGGTGCACTCGTAGCCGTTGAAGAGTATTTTGGCATCCTCCACCAAATTTTTGAAGGGGCAGTTGCTTGCAATTGGTTCCTCCATCAGCTTCACCACCTGGGCCGCATCCGTTTCGATTAGCACATTGTTGATGCCTTTTTGAAGAAGAACAATCAGTCCTTTATACAAGGCCCAAAGCTCAGCTTCTAGACTGGTTCCCATTTGCATTTTTCCATAGAATCCACATACCCAAGCTCATCACTCATCTCTAAGCAGTCCACCAAATCCTCCTTCTCCTTCAACTCGCCTACAGCCATCAATATTCATCTTGATTTGCCCTGCAATTGGTAATTCCCACTGAATCAATCTATAGGCTTTCCTAGGAAAAATAATTAAATTAAGAAAAGCTTGGTTAATCTCTCTAGAGTAATCTAAAATGAATTTGAGGCTCTCTTGGGTACTAGTATTTTTGTTATCAAACATAACACAGTTTCTATTTTTCCAAATTTTCCAAAGGGCCACTGTGAAGATAGTATACCAAGAGATGTCTCCAAAAAAATGGTTAGTGTTTCTAGAATTAGTCTTAAGCCAATCTTCCCAAGGTTTTCTCATGAGACTGAAATACCAGGTTTTATCAAAGAGTTTAAGCCACACATCATTAGCCTTATAACACTCCCTGAAAAGGTGGTTAAGGTCCTCAATTCCACTGTAGTGAGGACAGGTGGAATCATTAGTTAGGCCCATTTTCACCCTCATATAGTTGGTAAGCAACTTCCCATGGGACACAGTCCATAGGAAGGATTTCAATTTCTAAGGAAGTTTGAGTTTCCATATCCAATTACAGTCTTCCTCTATTTCATTTATGCCTTGGAGATACACATATACAAATGAAACAGAGAAAGCACCATCAGGAGTGCCTTTCCACAGAGGAGTGTCCATATCAGAAACATTGGGAGATGACTGACCCAGTATAAGCTCAGAGATGGGAGCTGGGAAAAGAGTTTTAATCCCACTCTCATCCCAATTACCATCCTCCCTTATCAAGTCTTTCACATGTAAGCCACTTAGCTCATTATTATGCATATTCAGATTCTGGTGTGGGACAAGATCCTCAAATGGTTTGTCTCCACACCACCAATCCTTCCATGCATCCACAGTTGCACCATCACCTATTTTCCATTTCACCCCTTTCCGGAGAGTGCTTTTGGTACTCATTATCCCTCTCCAGAGATGAGATGCTTTCCTGCTTTTGTTCCACCCTTGAAGGGGTGTGTTTTTTAAGTACTTATTTCTAAGTACCTTACACCATAGACCTGCCTTATTGCTAACCAGATTCTAGCCCAACTTTGTAAGCAAGGCTAAGTTTTGGTCCCTGGCCTTTTTAATTCCCAGTCCCCCTTGTTTTTTCACTTTACACACAACATCCCAATTAACAAGATGGACTTTTCTCTTATCGAAGGTGTCACCCTAGAGAAAGTCCCTATTAAGCTTATCAATAACATTGCTAACTTTCTTTGGGACATTACAAGAATTATAGGTTTTGACGATGTTTCTTTAACAGCGTTTTATGAAACGCCACATTTTATACTATTTAACGGCATTTTTTAACCGTCATTTTTGTTCAATATTAAAACAGCACCGTTTCACTATTTGAAGGCTTTGAAAAACGTCTTTGAATGTCCTCTCTCTGGCGAGCTGGTAAATACACTCGTTCATGCATCAGGAGGATGCCCTAATCTTTTACTCACTCATTAGTCTATCGTTCGCTCTCTCTCTATCGTTCGCTCTCTCTCTCTCTCCCTCTCTCTCTCTCTCTCTAAACAAATGCCCTAATCTCTTCCAGCAGAAATCAACAGATCAGTTTCGATTTTGATTTTGAAGTTCTCTTATTTTGAATCCTTACGCCTTCTCTGATTTCGATTTCATCTGCATCTCTAATTTCGATTTCGATTTCGATTTCGATTTCGAAGCTCCACTGCCACCACCATCTACACCGACGAGGTAGGTGAGTTCTCTCTCTCTCTCTCTCTCTCTCTCTCTCTCTCTCTCTCTCGCAACCCTCTCTAAACGCTTATCATTTGCAAAGATTCAGATCGGTCTCAGTGATTTCATCTCAGAGCGATTTTGATTTCGAAGATCCAAAACACCATATGCACCATCGTCTACTAAGGTGAGCTCCATCGTCTCTCTGTCTCTCTCTGAAACTCTTCATTTCGAAGCCTATTTCAGTGCTGTAATGAAAACATCTCTCTCAATTCATCTCTAAACGCTTATCATTCGTAGAGATTCAGATCGGTCTCAGTGATTTCATTTCAGAGCGATTTCGATTTTGATTTCGAAGATCCAAAACACCATTTGCACCATTGTCTACTAAGGTGAGCTCCATCGTCTCTCTGTCTCTCTCTGAAACTCTTTATTTCGAAGCCTATTTCAGTGCTGTAATGGAAACATCTCTCTCAATTCATTATTATGATCTTCAATAAAGCCTTATAAAGACTTTGGATGTGGAAGAACTTGTGTTGAAAAGAGAAAACAGTGATTCAAAAACACTTGAGCCACATACCAACAACAATAAAAAGGAACATACAATCCAATAAAACACTTGAGCTAGATAGAGTCATTTTCATGGAATCAAGGTTTTGAAAACCGGACTAGACTGGCCTGTTCAACCGGTTGAACAGTTGACCGGGTGAGGCTCTAGTCCAGTCAACTCTCTTAAATTGTTCAAGGACAAAAACCGGCGTATTTGCGGAGAACTGTTTGAACTATAAACTGACTTCAATAAGACAAGATTGTTGTTAAAATAGAAGCAATTGAATGTTTTGTTTGAGTATGTTGCTAATATTACCTTTCTGTTATATTTACCTTTTGTTGTTACAAAGGTTGAAATTCTGTTATGTTTCAAAGTGCCTGTTTGGCAGAAATTATTTACAGCTTATTTCAGCTTTCAACTTAATTTAAGCTATTTTGATGTGTTTGGTTTAGCTTATAGCTTATAGCTTATAGCTTTGTGGAAGTCAAAAATCAGCTTATTCTTTGAGTGGGGCAGGAGATGCTTTAAGAATAAGCTGGAAATCAACTTAAGCTGAAAGTTATAAACTATAAGCACTTTCCCATAGCTCTACCAAACAGGGCTAAAGTAAGCAAAATTGAGTTCAATATACTACTATTACTACATAATCAACAAATATTGAAGGAAAACTGCTCTTTTGATTTTGATTGTTCAATCAATTTGTATTTGGAATCTTGAATTTTAATCCCTAAACTCTCTAGTTACTAATGTGATTGAATCTTGTAAAATTTATTGCATATTTCTTTCTGTATGCTTCAAACTTGATACTTAGTTCATCCTTTAAATTGTTGAATACTTCATTCTTTAAGGTGAATATATATATATGTAGATATTAAAATCCTTTTAGATACGTTTGCAATGTCAATTGGCAGCACATGATGAGATAGAGTGGTCTTTTTCACTGGTTTAGTTTTTAAATTATTAAAACTAAATTGACACTTTCCAAATTTAATTTATTCAAGTTCTTGTGAAGCAGGTGCTGAATGCTGGCAAAAATAAGCTTAAATCAATGGATGAGGTCAGATCTCTTTTGAGCTTACATGCATTGATCTTGAATGGTAGGATCCATCTTGACCAACTGCATCACCTCAGTTTTTAATTTCTGATGTATATAGTAATTTTGTTGGTTGGAAAATTACAATTTTAAATTTTCTTATTTCCGCTAATGAATCCCTCTTTGTGCAGATTATGAGATTGTTTCCATTTGCAGGCTTGATCAATTGAAAGAATTGAACACTTTACGTATGAGTTTTCAGTAATCAATTTCATATCATGTGGATGATATTATTGCCCAATACCCATGCTATGCCTATGACATATAACTGAATCACCTCATTGCCAATAAACTTGCTTACCTTATTTGTTCTTCCGACACTTGTGATGGTCTAGTTGCTGAGAATTTGTATACTTGTGTATGTAAATCAGCTCTAAACTATTCGTTTGTAGATATAATATAAGCATATTATCTTACATGCTTTCTATTGTTATCTACAGTCTTTATATGTTTTTCAGTACTATACTCTTGACTAGTTCTAGGTTTGTATCAATCAAGCAGTCACTTTTTGTTTCTCTAAACTGATGGGTATATTTATTGATAAATGAGAAAATTAATTGTATTATGACATTTTAGAAGCTTCAGATGATTTAGTGATAGCAACATCATATATACAACCAATCACCACCTTTGTACATTGAACAAAATATTTCAATTCAAGCCAATGATCTGAGATACGCTCTATGCATAATAGGGTAAAGTTAAATGTTAAATGTTAAATGTTAAATGGACTTCAATTTTTTCTTAAGTTGACCTTTATGTACATGGCTCAAAACGAAATCGGGGGTCCATATGTTCACCTCCTGTTACCCTTTTTAATCTACAAAAAATAAATAAATAAAAAATAATTCTTTCTTAACAACAAACCCACAACACAAGGACATTAACGACAAATCTTCTAATGGCAAATTGTTACTATTAGGCCAAACCACCTTAATTTTGCTTCCATAGTCTCTGCAATATTCCATAATTTCATCTGGAGGATATTGTAATGTGGGTGGATCGGATCAGGTCGGGCTGACCCATTTGTACAAAATCTCAACTCAAGATATATATACGCCCATGCCAATAACCAGAGCAACACCAGAAACCCTTCCATCAAAGAACCAAAACCCCATTTGTTCTATTCTCTTTCTCTCTCTCTGTTTCTGCACTGTTGTAGAAGAAGATGGTGCACTATCACAGATATCATCATCCCTTTAACTAGGGAATAGATGTTGTTGATGAAGATGAGGATGAATCAAAGACTACCCTTGCTTTAGTCTGTGGAAACTCTGCTACTAACAAGAGAACCAGTCCCAAACTTCTCTCTCTTCTCTCCTGCTGCTTGATTTTTGCTCGTTCAGACTTGTCTCTCTTATGTAAGCTCTTCCCTCTTCCATGCCTTTCCTTCTTTTTTCCCCTTGATTTCTCATCCTATTTTTGTCTCCTCATGTTTTTTTCTTCTGGGTTTTGCAGATTCATTTGGACACAAAGATGCTAGCATTGTTGCTAAGATCGATGTAAATGCTCCCCTTTGTTCCTCAATCCCAAATGGTTTGCTCTCTCTCTCTCTCTCTCTCTCTCTCTCTATATATATATATATGTGTGTGTGTGTGTGTGTGCGTGGGCTATTTTATATACAGTTTGGGCTTTTGGTGTAATACTATCAATATGCAATTGTATTGAGATGACTATCAATAATATCTTATATATTTGTTGGAGCTCTATTCTTCACTTATGTTGCCCTATTCTGATCTTCTTCTTCTTGGTTTCCGGCATGCTGAATATTGTTCAGACGATCTGCCTCTATGGGGTATGTATTAACAAATGATTATTAAATGGTTGGCTCTTGTTCTTATTCATTAACTTTAGTTTTTGGTTCATAGATGTTTACAACCATTCCATGAGCTGTTGAGCTGTTTTTGGGTTCTATTATAGGCAAACGATTTTAATTTCCTTCTCTTCTTTTTCTTACTTGTTAATGTCTTTTTTTTTTCTTTTTTCTTTTTTTTGACCATATAGCTTTATTTTGGAATGTGAACACAAACTTGTCCAATTAATATTATCATGGGATTGATACCTTGATCAGACTACATCCCGGGCGAGCCATAAGCCTTAGTGGCTGCCCAGGAAAGGGCTCAGAGTGGGCAGCTCTTTTCTAACAAAGGTAAATTGAAAACAAAGAAGAATGAGTATATTCTCTCTTCCTTTCCTATTAAGGATGCTGGCGAAGGGAGATGGTCACAAAAATTTGTTTCTCGGTGTGTTGTCTCAAACATTTTCAATTTTTTGTTTATCTATTCTTTTTGCACTCCTGTATCATAAGAATGCCCTCATGAATCCATTGGTTACAAATTTGCAGTGCACTCTCTTATTATTATCTTCCTACTGTCCTAATACAATGGTATCAGATCAATCAAAAGGCAAACCAATTGCCTTGGGTAGTTCAGGACTTGTAGTTCTATTTACAACTTAGCTACTGCATCTGAGGATGTTCAAATGACAGATGGAACTCAAGCTTCTAATGTGAATGTGCAAGAAGCAGATCCAAAAGAAGTGACCTATGCTGAGAGGCTAACAAAAATAAAAGGAATTTTGTCTAGAGAGGCTTCAATACAGTTGACTCTACAACTTTTATACAGTCATAACAAGTGAGACAACAAATATAATTTCCAGCTCTTTATCTGCTTTGGTCAAATTCAATTTTCAGGAGTTCTATTTGTGTACTGTGAAGAGCTTTTTTCATTAATTTTATAATTTGCATATAGGTCAGATCTTCTTATTCTTAAGACAATAAAGCAGTCTGTGGAGCCGAGAAATAATGTCTGCCACAGTGCAACAATATATGCTAATGCAATTATGCATGCTGGGACAACTGTGGATACATTTCTCCGTGAGAATCTGGTAAATCAACATTCCACTTTCATTCTCTAAATAAACCTTTATTGTTACACAACTTTACAGACTTTATTAATATTTTCTGACGTTCCTTGTTTGTGTAAACTCATCAGGATTGGCTGGGTAGGGCTACTAATTGGGCTAAATTCAGTGCAACAACAAGGCTAGGTGTTATTCACAGAGGCCACCTGCAACAGGGCAGATCGCTGATGGCCCCTTACTTGCCACAGAGTGGGGCTGGTGGTGGTGGCAGTCCATACTCTGAAGGCGGTGCTCTCTATGCCCTAGGCTTGATTCATGCAAACCATGGGGAGTGTATCAAACAATTTCTTCGTGATAGCCTATGCAGTACCAATGTAGAGGTGCTTGCTCTCTATAATCTATTGTTCGGTTACTTTTGTGCACCATAAATTTCTGTTATAATAATGGTGTTAGAAACTTTGATTGGTGCAAGTTATTCAGCATGGTGCATGCTTGGGTCTGGGCTTGGTAGCTCTTGGAACTACTGATGAAGATATCTATGACGATGTAAAAACTGTGCTTTATACTGACAGTGCTGTTTGTGGTTTCCTGTTTGAACCTTGTACTTACATTCTGTAAATTATCTTAAATTAGCATGATAGTTATTTATTTAATATTTTTCTCAATTAACCACAAGATGAGTATTATCTCATCAACTTTGCTATTATTTCAGCTCAGAAGCAGTTAATTTTGTTAGGAATCAGCTTCGGCAACACGGAGATGTTCAGGTAAAAAATTTGCCTCAATTCTGGTATACCAGTGTTATGGTTTACAAAGTTTTAACTTCTTTTGTTCTGATTTTTGTTAGCTTGTGAGGCGCTTGGAAGAGCAGCTCTGGTAATGGATGCGTGGATGTTTATTTTTCTTGCACAATGCTTGATCATACCTGCAAATTTATCTATATTACAGGACCGACGTTCACAAGATAATGTCAGCATCATCATTGTTGATTTGGGGTATGCACTTGTATGCATTAAGTTAATTTAATCTAATGTTTTCCATTTTAATCTAATGTGTCAATCTATTGTACTGATATTAACCTTTCTAATTTGGTCCTGGCCATGACTTTTTGCAGGAGGATAGATTGGCAAAGTTTGCCTCATTCAGAAAGAAAATTTTGTTTATGAACTGGGCCAAGCTTTTGCTACTATCAGTATTGTGTCATTAGGAGTATGGCTGTCTTCTCTGCTTTCTGCTTGAGTTCTCAAGCCTGACTTTGTAAATAAATCCTCACGGATTTCTAATATATTGTGTTTAGATATATTCTGTAATTGTACATGTATCACATCTTATTGCATTTGTTTTTTATTTTTAATTTTGTTTTCAAACTTAGTTTATTTATTATTTTAATAAATATCAATTATTAGTTCTTAATAATTGTTTATGACAGGTATTTTTTACAACCATATAAAATTAGAACAACTTTAAAAATAAATAAAATAAAAATAAAGGCTATGGTGGCGTTTTTTGAACGTCACTATATCTCTACCGCAACAGTTAGATTTTTAAAATGTATAAATGTCTTTAACGGCGTTTCCAAAACGTCGCTAAATGTCATAGTGATGTCACAGTACAATTAGGGTACGACATTTGGCAGCGTTTTTAAAAACGCCGCCTATACTAATATAATGACGTTTTTCAAACTCCATAAAGCTATAGCGATGGCCGCGTCGTCGGCGTTTGGTACTAAACGTCACAAAAAGAATTAGCGACGTTTTCAGTACCTATAGCGGCGTTTTTAAAACGCCGCTAAAAGTCGATTTTCCAGCAGTGGGATAAGCATAGTTTGCATGGTATAAGAAGGGATGGCAGCACTAACTGATTTAATCAGTGTTGCTCTACCAGCCATGGATAACACACTAGTTTTCCAACCAGCTAATCTCTTCTGCATTCTCTCAATAATATCATTAAAGTGTCTTCTGCTAACTCTACCATGAATTAGGGGAACACCTAAATATTTCCCCAAATCATTGGTTAACGAGATACCACACATAAAGCACAAATCTCTAGCTTTCCTCCTGTCAAGGTTAGGAGAAACATAAAGTTTGAACTTCCTGAGATTATTTCTCAGCCCAGAAATATCACAAAATTCCTCCATCACTCTCATGACAGTACTACAAGTAGCCATGGTAGCTTGGCCAAACAGCATGAGGTCATCAGCAAAGAACAAGTGTGTAATATTAGGACCTCCTCTACTAGCCTCAATACCTTTCCACTGTTTGTTATCAGCTTTGAGGCTGATCATATTAGAGAGTCACTCCATGCATAAAACAAACAGGTAGAGAGATAGAGGATCTCCCTATCTCAAGCCCTTCTGAGGTTTAAACTCCTCCAGAGGCTCACCATTCCAAATAATAGCAGTACTGACACTAGTGACACAGCTCATAATAAGATCAACCAGGTTTTTGTCAAAGTTAAATTCTAACAAGGTTTGTTTTAAAAAATCCCAAGAAATATTATCATATGCTTTTTCCAAATCGATTTTAAAAATCATGCCCCCTTTCTTACCTCTCTTATGACTCAAGGAATGAATAATCTCTTGAGAAATAATAATGTTATCACAAGTATTACGGCCAGGGATGAAACTGCTTTGGTTAGGTATCACAATTTTGCTTAAAAGAGGTCTAATTCTACTCACGATAATCTTTGAGACAATTTTATATGACACATTGCAGAGGCTTATAGGTCTAAAATGCTTGATGCTCTCAGGGTTTTCAGTTTTTGGAATAAGAGCAATCACAGTTTTATTAACCTCAGGAGGAATTTGTTTTTCAGCGAAACAGTTTTTAACAAATTCACAAACATCAGGACCAATAATGTCCCAATAGGTGTGATAAAACAAGGCTTGAAACCCATCCCTCCTAGGGGCTTTAAAGGCATTGATGTGTTTCACAGCCTTCCAAATCTCACCATCAGATAAAGGCCTAGTGAAATCCAAGTTGGCCTCATGGTTGATTTTACATTTCACTAAGTTGGACCACTGAGCAAGAGAGACAGTTTGAGAATCACTGAATAGATCAACAAAGTAAGAATTGATGAGGTTTTTGAGTTGATCAACCTGGTCAACCCAATAACCATTATCATCTTTAAGCATCTCAATCTTCCTTCTCCTCCTTTTATTTTGGGTAGTAAGGTGGAAATACTTAGTATTCCTCTCTCCCTGAGTAATCCAATTAGCTCAAGCTTTTTGCAATCACAAGAGCTCCTCTTGATATAAGACAGTATTGTACTGGTCAACCAAATCCAGCTCAAGGTTATGGAGGTTATGGGAGTAATTGATGGCTTGAGATGCTTGTATGCCTTCAATACGTCCCAATAACCACCTCTTCCTTCGAAAAATGTTCCTAAACACCTCCTTGTTCCAAACACTAGCTTCATGGCTAAGTGTTTGTAACTTAGAGCACAAAGAGGTGTGAGTTTTACTCCAGCATACATCTACCACCTTCTTAAAATCCTTATGAGTGATCCAAGCAGCCAAAAATTTCACAGCTCCATCCGGAAAGGTAGTTCTCCATTCGGTATTGCACATAGCCATATCCAATCTTACCATAGTGTTGACCCAACCTTTCATATTATTGGACCAAGTCAGTCTTGGTCCTGCACATCCCAGATCCATCAGCTTGCAATTGTCAATTTTGACATTGAACTTTCTACTCCTCCTCTAGTCTTGGCTTAAGGTCTGGTGGCTCCTTCCATGGAAACTTCTCTTGTCATTAGGGAAGGTAAAATCATTAAAATCTCCAGCAACTAACCAGGGGTCAGTCGTGTGTTGAGCAATGTCCTACAGCTGTTCTCAAAGTTCATCTCTCTTGACACTACTTGGGCTGGTATAGATAGCTGATAATAGCCAATCGAGGTAATCTTGCCTTGAAATGGTCACTGTAATCTGTTGTGAGCTAGCTTTTACCACCCGAACATTAACAACATTGGGGTTCTAAAGCATCCAAATTCCTCAACTTCGACCGGTAGGATCCACAAGGCTTGAGGCTGTGAAACCCATACAATTGAAAAACATTCCCATTTCTTTGAATTCTACTTTAGTTTCCATAAGCACCATCAGTTCTGGTCTGTGAATTTGAACTAACTCCCTCAGATTCCGTTTGAATCTGTGGTTGCCTGCTCCTCTACAATTCCAAATGAGCAAATCCATTGATGGAATTTCTTGATCAGGTAAGGGTTCTTGGCTGTCAATTCCCAGATAGCCCCGTATGGCTTTGTGATTCTCTTCCAGTGTCTTGAGAGGTATCATTGAGATATAGTGCATGTCTTGTTTCGCTACTATTTTCCTCCAAGGCACTATCCTCAGCTTTACTTCCTCGTTCCACCATACGGAGGTGATGAGGTGAAAGACTTCGTTCTCTGGGGACATGCTCACCATTACTCTGTTCTGCTCCAAATTGTGCACCTCGATCGGGTGGTTCTCTCCTATCTCCTCCATTTTTGTCCAGAGGGATTCTGGACTTGGATTGGATTATATCAGGCTATTGTTACATTTGAAACAGTGTTTAAAAAATAGAAATTTTATGATACACATTTTTTTGGGGGTTATGTATCATATGTCCAATAATGATGTTTGTAATCTTTCGTTATAACTTATTGTGTTGTTGAAGGGGTGTCGTCAATCTCAATGGAATGAATGAATAGCGTTGTTCGGATGTTTTGGGTATTGATCTAATCCCATCTCGATAATCTAAACCGTTCAACCTGTAAAACTCGTCGAGTATATCATCCCTGCAAAAAATCAAATTAATCGGATATCAATAGACATTTCATTATATCACATTTCCGTCAATATGCATGCATAATTTTCAAAATAAATTGTGATAAAAATGTGATCTGATCAAGTGGCTATGCATATTTGATCATTTTGATTTTTTGCAAAGATGATATACTCGATGAGTTCTACACATTGGATTATCGAGATGGGCCTGAATCAAAGCCCTAAACAATCGAACAACGCTCTCCAATTACATTGAATTTAATAATTACAATACTCTTTTTCTGTCAATTTTACTTAACAAAAATAGGCAAATGGTTTAGATTGAAATCAAATCAAATCAAAAGATTATGATTTAAATTGAAAAAATTAAAAACTCAGAGTTTATTTTGTTGCAAACCTCAAACTCTAGGATTTTTTTTTTTAATTGTCATTTTTTTTTTTATAGTGAGATCTGTAATTTTTTATGATCATATATTATCCTACTTTATTAGAGGTGATAAATAATTATTAATGTGGAACAATATCATATTCTATGAAAAGTCAAAAATGGTTGCTACAATAATAAAGTAGGATAAAATTCCTCTAGAATTGTAACGACCCAATCTTGGCAAGGCAAAACTCCACCAAGATGGTGCACTTCAAACGCTATAGCACCTATACACAACAATCATCTGTATAATTCTTATATCACATCATGTAGACACCCCATTTTTGACCGACCTTAAGACTCAGACGTCACCGATTGAGCGCTTGGTGATGTTGCATATTGTGCTCGTCCAGAAGTTTCAGAGTCGCGGCCGCGAGCCTGGCCTCCGGACTTCCGGGCTCTTTCTGTACCTTGCCTCGGTTTGCGAACCAGGCTCGGTTTTCTCTGTTTTTCTTCCTGAGGGGAGGGAGAGGTCCCGTAGACCATCTCTCAATGGCCGTAGGCTACATTTCGTGGCCGTAGGCCATTTTGCCCATTTCGGAGCCCGGTTCCCGGTTTTCGGAGCCGTCAGGCCGTGTGCCTCGGTTCGGGACCGTCTAACCATCTCCGATTCCTCCGGTTTTTGGCATACATCTTATTTACTCCCTTTCGAGGGACACTGGGTTCTTAGATACCCACTTCGTGGTCGAATGCCACTTTCGGTACTTAACAGCCTGTTTTCGGGGCCTCGAACTGCGTGTTTTGGCCCCCCAGCCTTCATTTTGCATCGGTTTGGGCTCATTTTTGGTGGAGGCTTTATTTTCATGGTTAGGAAGCTTGTAGGAGGGTGGGAGGCCAGCAATTGTTCTGACAACCAACTTTTTGTTTGGTCAAAAGTGGTTCAGCATGAATTTGGGAAGGAGAAAAGTCTGCGCGGCTTCACCGAAACGGGCGTAACTCTTTGCACAAGAAGAATTAAAATATGAGGCCACTATCATTGGAAAGCTTACTTCCGGGGCTTCATTTTGCACTCAAGAATCTCCTAAGTCCAAATCCGGGGGGAGGAGATATGGTTGGTTGAAGTCCGTTTGGACCGAATCTGCGCGGCTTTACGGAAACTGCCATAACTTTTTCTACAGGAGGAATTTTAATGCAAGGTTTGCGGCATTGGAAAGCTAACTTCTGGGGCTTCATCCTAGGGGGTCACCGGCCACTTTTCTCATGTTGACCTGGCCGACCGGCCGCCTTTTCCAGCCGGCCGGCCACCTACCCAAAAAAGTGACTTTTTTTGCCCCTTTAAGCTAGCCGACCATTTTTCTCTCCCTCAGTGTATTCCAGCTGTGCCAGCTGGTTGCCAATTGGACCATCCTCCATACACGTGTATGGAGGATTAGAGAGGTCCTTTAGATATTTTCATGCCTCTCCTCTATAAAGGAGAGGCTTGGCTTCTTGTATGGGGGTTAGATATTTTTTTAGACACATTTGAGAGAGAGATAGACCTTCCACCTCCCATTTCTCTCCATTTCCAAGCTCCAAAGTCATTTTCCTTGCACCATTTCTACATCAACCCCTAGCACAAGACCCCCACACTCCATTCCAACACTTGGAGGCTGATTTCCAGAGGTCAAAGGTGCTGCAACTCAAGCCAAGAGGTAGAAAAGAAGTGGTCTTCAAGGGTAAGTGTGAATCTCCCTCTTTTGAGCTCATTTTTGCCTCATTTCTTAGCCCTATTTGCTTACTGTTTTGGGCTCCGACCCTAACTGAAACTAGGCCTTTTTTGAGTCATTCTTCATGTTTGTTTAAGGGCTCAACCTTGTTTGAGCCCTCTATTTGGTACTTGCTTCGATATCATCTTGTATGCTATTATTTTGCATGAAATTTCTAGCCTATGTGTGATCTGTTTTCGAGCATAATGTAAACTATGAGTGGGTCTATTTTGAGCCCCTCTTCAACATTGAAGAAGGGCTAAACCCTGTTTGGGCCCCCTATCTTGCACTTACTTCATAATCTCTCCTATTTACCGTAAATTTGCATGATTTGTTTGGCCTATGTGTGATCTGTTTTGGAGCATTTCATAAACTGAGATTGTGCTTATTTTGAGCCCCTCTTCAACATTGAAGAAGGGCTCAACACTTTTTTCATACTCCAGGTGTCACTTGCTTTGAATCCATGTTTTACCCCTGTTTTTGCATGCTTTGCTAGCCCATTTTGCTTCTGTTTTTGGACCATGATCAGAGCTGAAAGTGGTCATTTTTTGACCTTCTTAACATGTTTCATTAAGGGTCATTGTTGGTTTGATGAATGTTTGGGGTACCTCATGTTATAGCCTTTGTTAGCTTCAATCTTGCATGGCATTTCTAGCATGTTTTCATACTGTTTTTGGGGTTGTCATCTACTGTAAATGTGCATATTTTTGGTCCCTCTTCAGTGTTGTAGAAGGGTATTTTTCCATTTGGGCTTTGCATCTACCACTTGTTTCATAGCCCCTCTCTTGGCCCCTATTTTTGCATACCATTGTTGCCCTATCTATGCTTGCTGTTTAGCCCTTTTTATGACTGAAAAATGCTTTTCTTGGGGCTTCCTTGCTACTGTATTTTCATTCCATGTCCATATTGTGCATGCATTGCATAGCTATAGGCCATTTCGGGTGCCTAAATTCGCATTTCGGGACCATTCCTCGCATTTGGTGTCATTTCGCCATCTTTCGGGAATGTTTTTCCCGTAATTTCAGTGCTGAAATTCATTTGCATGTTTGCATATCCTATTCCATGCCATTTCATGCCTTAGGGCCATTGCCTCGGTTTGCGTGCCCGTGTGCACGCATTTCGAGGCACTTCATTTTCATCCATTGGCCTCTTGTGTGAGTGTGGCTGAGGCTCTCTCATGTTAGTGTAAGCCCATATTGCATTTGGAGTGCCATTCCATGCTTTAGGATCATTGCCTCGGTTTGCGTGCCCGCGTGCACGCATTTCGAGGCACTTCATTTTCATCTATCGGCCTCTTATGTGAATGTGGCTGAGGTCCACTCATGTTAGTGTAAGCCCATATCATATTTCCATGCCATTGCATTGCGTATGCCATTGCCTCGGTTGCGTGCCCGTGTGCACGCATTTCGAGGCACTTCATTTTCATCCATCGGCCTCTTATGTGAGTGTGGCTGAGGTCCACTCGTGTTAGTGTAAGTCCAATTTGCATTGCGTATTGCCATTTCATGCCTTAGGATCATTGCCTCGGTTTGCGTGCCCGCGTGCACGCATTTCGAGGCATCTCATTTTCATAGCATTGTGTATGTTAGGATTGTCTATTAGCTGCATTTCATGCATATTGCATCGTGTTCGGAATAGGAGTTAGCCTGGGCACGGGAAACGAGGCACGTTTCGCACCCCGAGTGACAGAACGGGTCTCAATTCCCAAGTCACCGACACTCCGGATTACCCATGATGGAGTTAGGTTTTGTTGTAGCATTTATGCGCATTCATCCTATATTGAGTTGTGCAATCCGACTCCTCGGCCATCATGCATCGAGATGCGTGATTGGTGGCACAAGGATCGAGGCATGCATATATTTGTGAAATACATTGCTATGCCCCTTTCCTGCTCTCTGTTGCAGCAAAATGAAGAATCAGCAATTTTTCGGAGCTTGGCACGCATTTCAAGAGCAGGTGCAAACAGAGGCTAATTGGGGCATCCCAATGGATTTCAGCGCCAAAGCAGCCCGGCATGCATCATTCATCAGAATCAAGGCAGCCCCTGGCTTGCATGCCAATTTTACAGTTTTCTTAGTTAATTTGTTAATTAATTAGGAATCTGTATTATGTTGGACTGTAATATTCTTTTATTCGGACTGTATATTTATTTGGACCCTCTGCGCGAGGGCATAATTGTAATAAGTGTGGGTGAGTGTGATGTATGTCTTCCAACCCCACGTCTTTCTCCCTTTTATTTACCTGCTTACGATGGTTAAATATAGGGCATATTTCAATTAGCATACAGTATGACAGCATGTTTGCATCATTCATCTGTTTTGCATGCACCGGGCTCGGCGCATCATACAAATTGCATTTGTATTTCAATTCCAAATTAAATACGTGTTAGTTGTAGCATTCCATATGCCATGTTTAGAATAGCCGAGCCTGCTATAGTTGCATCTTTGCATGTGTTGCATTAGGCATTTCAGCATATTTAGGATCATGCATGATTTCTAATGAGCTTTTGTTTTGGCTTGGAGTACTCGGTAAGTTTTATGCTTTAGCATCCTTGCATGCGTGTGAGTGTTGCCATGAATAGCATGCTTGCCATGAGGCTATTTGCTTATATGATATAACTGCCTGAATGTCTGTGGGTGAAGGTTAGGTTACTTGGATTGGGACAATTCATCAAATGTTTGTTTTAAGCCCACTAGATAGTGGCAAAACCCTATTTTCTAAGCCCACCTGAGGGTGGCAAAATCTACATTTTAAGCCTACATGCGGGTAGCAAACCATCTTTCAAAAACAAACATGAAATGTTTTGTTCCAATTCAGGCGACTCAGTCTATACTTGTATGCTGTGCGCATCACATAGTAACCTAGGCTAATAACCGGAATAAGAACACGCAATGTTTTCAAAAACAGATATCATGGTTAGTAGAGGCCGGTCTTTGACCGGGCGAGCGGGGGTGCTCACGAAGTGACCTTCCCCAATCGTACCCAAGTTCCCAAGCCGAGGCAACTTTGGTGATGACGGACACGTGGCCTTTGGCACCGAGTCAGGGTTTCCTAAATTTCCCATTATAAAATATTTAGGTGGCGACTCTGTATCTGGCAAAGCAGTCCATGTTTGACACTTCTTTCAAAAAATCTGTTTTCAAAACGATTTGTCGGATTTGGACTCTTTGGTTCGAGATTTAGAACCGTGACATTTGAGTCCTTCGAACTGTAGTGACCCAATATCGAACCAGAACGGGGGGGACTCGCACTCCTCTCCCCGGGATGCGTTCGGGGACGTCTACACATCACCACAACACCAAAAGTGCATAAGACCTTTCGATTGGCCAACATATCTGTGATGATCCATTCAAAGACAAAAAATATCATCATGCTACAAGCTAGTTCCCAAGCATTACTTCCCCAAAAATAAAACATACTATTCACAAATCCATCAATACATCCAACTTCATAAAGCCAATATTTACAATCAACCTCCTTCATAAAAAAGAATAAAGGATAAAACTACATCCTAGAATGACCCTAAGCAAAACCTCAACTGCAAGATGTCCACATTTGATCCTTCAAAAAAATTCTAATCTTCCAAGTTGGGCGAGCCACACAAAAGTCTAGGAATCTGAAAAAAAATATTTAAAAAGAATGAGTTAAAGCCAAATGAGTATACCAATGCCATGGAGTTATAAAACTTGCTCCTTCCAATTGGGTTCAAAATAAAGATAATAAACATAAGAGCTTAATTGGATTGAAATTTATACAGAATAAAAAAATAAATAAAAATAAAAATTTCATAAACCGTTATCAAGATTTTTCCAAGGAATCTCATAAGGTAGAAAAAAAATACATTTGAATAATGAAAGTAAACAAAATACAACTTTTCACTACATTAAGATTTTATGTCTGTCATACGAACCACTACATAGCCTTAGGGTTGCATTACCTCGCGACTTAGTTGGTGAGAGGATCCCAAAGCATTTTGGCCCTTGTGGCCCCAAAGGCTATATTCGGTTATATGATCAATAAAATAAATACCATCGCATAACGTTTCATTGTCATTCAATCATCATCATCATAAAATTTGAAGGACTCAACTTAAATGAATTCTCATAAAAATTAATGTTTCATTATACAAATGAAATAATATATTTATTTAAATTCAACCCTTGGCCTCAATAGATTTATAGGTTTTCTCTTTATACACATATCATGATGAAATGTATCATTCACTTCCTTTAATTCAAAAATATTTTCAAACTTTGTAATAAAGATAGAGGTAAGGTAATTTCTATGGTAAGTATACTCACCTCCAAAATAGCAAAATCGTACATTTGAAACTCTACGAATTAATTCCCAAGAGGTGTAAAGACGCCTTCCTCCAATCCTAACAATTAGTAAAAAGGATCTAAAATTAAGGAAAAGCTTTCAATGAAAATTACAACATCTACAAAATTGATCCTAAATAAATCATGCTATGGAATGACAAGCTAAAGAACTCCTCCAACTTCAAGTTACCCAAACAAATAACTTATCCAATCTCCACAACACCCATCTTTTGTACATTTTTGAGTTATTAACTTTTTAAATATCCAACCAATTTATATGCACAATACGACCATCAATTAACTACAAAAAGTCAAAAATCAACATTTTTCATAAACTCAACATCTTAAGTAAAACCACTTCAATCATATAAAATTTCTCCATAGAACATAAAGATACCCAATCCATCATTTATCAAATCAATTTCAACATATAAATTTCTTAACACTAAAATCCCCAATTTTTTTACATCACATTCAAACCCTAGATTAACCCAAATCTCAATCTCCAAAACAACCATCAAATTGATCATTTTCCTACATGTAAAACATTCATAGAAACCAATTGAGAGTATAAAACTCAACAATCAAACCCCAAATCATAATAGATCTAAAATAGAAAAAAATTCATCAATTCTAACTCAAAATATGTAAAACATTAAACTAAACTTTTTAGAGAAAGATTCTTACAAATTAAAAGCCTCTAATCTATCAAGAAAATAAACTTCAAGCTTTGATTCTTAAAAAGTTTAAGAAAAATCTAGAGTTGATACTTCTATTGTGCTATTCTCGAATGGAGTAAAGGAGTGGCCAACCGGACCCTTTTTCCAGCAGGATAAGGTGGCCGGCGGTAGTGGAGACGGTGGGTTAAGGTGGTGGTGTAAGGGTGGAGCAAAGGTATGGTCTTTAGCCACCAAGAAAGTAAAGGAAAATGTGAGAGAATATAGAGAGAAGTTAGAGAGGGAAGAATGAAGACAATGAGTAAAAAAAAATCTGCACATTATTTTATTTTATTTTATTTTATTTTTGGGTTGAAATAGGGTGTTTGGTCACACCTACTATCAAGTTTGGAGTTAGATTTTGATATCCTAAATAGAATTTAACATAAGAGGGTGTTTGACTCTAGATGAATCTAAGAAATATTATAAGAATCTTGTACCTAACATGAATTATTGAATTGATAATTCATATATTAATCTTCTTTCAACAATATTGTACCTTTCAACCAGCTGTCAAGACAATAAATTTAACCCCACAAAAAATTAAAAATTGATTGTTAAAACCAGTGGACTGTAGCTCCATTTGTAATTCCGCCATTTTGAACTTGCACAAACCTAGAGAGAGAGAGAGAGAGAGAAAGAGAGAGATGGAGGTTGAACATTGCAACCATCCGCATCCACTGACCCTCAGTAAAAAGAAGGCGGCTGATGGTGAGGAAATTGTCTGCAATAGATGTTGTCGAAAGATCTTAGGTTCTGCATATTGTTGCAGAAATTGTTCCTTCTTTTTGCACAAAGTTTGTTTAAAACCGCCCACATGGATGAGGTTTCCACAATACCATCACCATCCATTATTTACATTGAGACCGACACCCATTGAAGAGGAGAACGATAATGATGATGACGAGGAAATTTTCTGCACGGGATGTTGTCAAAAAATCGTAGGTTCTTCTGCGTATGGATGCACATATTGTTCTATCTACTTGCATAAATTATGTGCCGAACTACCCAAAGAGATGATGCATCCATTGCACCCAAAACACCCTCTTAAATTACTCCATCCACAACACTACAGATGTCATTGCTGCGGCAAAATTTCAGATGCATATAACTATTGTTGTTCCTGGTGCAGTTTCCACCTCGACATAAATTGTGCTTTGAAAACACAAATTGTTGAACACAAAAGTCACAAACATCCATTAAGTCTCATTCTCAGCTCGGCCTCCTTTGAATGTCACGCTTGTGGCGCAAAACATGAAGGCATCTCGTATATGTGTAGCTCCTGCACATTTTGGATCCATGAGGATTGTGCTTCCTTACCAACCACCATCAAACACAGTGGCCATGTTCACGATCTCAAGCTCGTCTACACTTTGTTTTCTGAAGATGAAACCTTCAGTTATTTTTGCAATATTTGCAAGAAAAAGTTGAACACAAACTTTTGGCTTTACTCTTGCAAAATATGCGGATATTATGTTCATGTGAATTGCCGGACAAAGACAAAGTAAGCTCTTACCTTGACCTTAACTTCGACTTGTTTTGAGAAAATAAATAAATTAAAAATTTTGACAATGCTTTTTTCTTCATTTGATTGACGTTTTATTGTTACTTTTTGTAGATTTAGGGAAAGCAATACTACAATCAAGATTGAGGATCTTGATATGGCCACTTTGATTCACTTACCACTACTGCCTAATGAATCAGTCAACCTAATTGCCCAATTTGTGAAGCAGATGAACTTGGATGACAACAATAGAGAGGTAAAACTAGAACAATTTAGCCATAGTCATCCATTAACTCTTTGTAATCTGGACAACAATGATTTGTTATCGGGAAGCGAATTGTCTATTTTGAATAAGCAGAATATTGACAAAATATGTGACGTCTGTGTGCAACCCATCAATGCTTCATTTTACAATTGCAATCAGTGTAATTTCTTTG
The DNA here is from genome assembly GCA_036172215.1 of Camellia granthamiana. Lineage (NCBI taxonomy): Eukaryota > Viridiplantae > Streptophyta > Magnoliopsida > Ericales > Theaceae > Camellia > Camellia granthamiana. The sequence continues at coordinate 54,308,766 of CM069910.1, forward strand.
TCCACGAATGGTGTTCCAAGCTAGCCGATAAGTTCAGATTAGTTCGAAATGAAATTTTCAATTGCGACGGTTGTGCAACAAAAGATTGCATCGGATTTCAGTTTTCGCTCAAATATTGGGACAGTGGTGATCCGCGCTATGGTTATCAACTCGATGTTAAGTGTGCTTCCTTACCGAGCTCCATCATGCATAAAGCTCATGAGCACCCCCTCATTCTAAAGGAAATTGGTGAAAATGATGGTTGTGCTGCATGTGATCAAAGCTGTGGAATGTTGTCATTTGGATGTGGTATAAGCTCTTGCAGTTTCAACTTACACTGTGCATGTGCTTTGTTACCGAGTATATTTAATCACAGGTATGATGAACATCCCTTCATCCTAACTTATGCTCCTATTGAAAATGGTCCAGATGAGTATTGGTGTGAATTTTGCGAGAATCAAGTAGACCCAGAGTGGTGGTTCTACCACTGTACTTATTGCGACAAATCGGCTTGTGCTAAATGCATTCGAAAGAAGGAATTTCCAAACGCCAAGTTGGGGGCCACACATACGTACGCCAGTCACCCACACCCCCTCACTTTGATTCAAGCCACATACATGAGGGTTAGATGCAACGTCTGTAATAGACATATTGTCAGTGGTAACGGAGCCTTTAAATGCGAGCATTGTGAAATTATGCTTTGTAAGACATGTGTTTGCTATCGCCCAACCAAGTGGAAAGTTTTAAGCGATTTTGAGGAGGATGCGGAGCAAGAATTTGAACAACGAATTATTGAATGGCCTGAATTAAGTTTAGGTGATGCTCTAAATGTGTAATTATTTGTCTAAATCATGAGATTTACCATTTTTGTGTTAGGCTTTTAAGAGATGAAGTGTTAAGAATTAATCTCTAAATGGAATGGAGTAATACTCTTGGAGCATTGAATAATTTCTTATGGAGAATGAAAAAATGTATGTAAAATGTAATTATATTTCATTCACATTTCATTTTCATTTTATCTTTTCATTTTCAAATCCCTTCTCAAATTCATGAACCAAACACAAACTTGATGTTTTTGTTGTTGTTGTGATAACTAGGTTTTTAACCCAGTTTATGCACATCTCAATTAATCTCAGCATCCTGAAGTAAATGATATGGCAAACCTCCAGTACCTCTTGCAATAACTTAAACTCAAAATTTTAAATCTTATTAGCAAATCTTTCTCACTCAAGACCCTTAATGCTTTTTAGAAATTGTTGCAATTGATTCCTCATGCAGCAAATAGGAGTTTGGCTAAAAATTACTCTATTAATTTCTTGGCACCTTCTTGTTAATGAATTGAATTATTATATGCTATTGTTAGTATTGAAAATATATATATATATATATTAAAATATGTTAGATTATTTTGGAATATGTGAATTATGTATTGAGATTATAAATATTTTAGCATTAGCTCTTCTTATTAACAATGTTTACGTTGTATTTAGACTATGGATATGTATAGAGATTTAGAAGAAAAAAATCAAGCATATATTTCATTCATATTTCAAGTTTTATTTGTATAAAGAATGACTTGCAATTAGAGAAGCATGGAATTCTTTCAAAGTTTGTTCTATTACGCGATGTTTAAATCATAGATTTAAATAAGAATTTGGGGGTCATAATCATAAATAGAGGGAAAAAAAATTAACTTATTTTCATTTAAATTTTCTTTACTTTTTTAACATTTTTCTTTTTAAATCTCTACCTAAATCCATACCCCAAGCACAGTTTTAAAACCATCATTCTCCCATAAAAAAAAATGTGGTTGTGAGTAAAATTTTGCCAAAATTCCCTCTTCTATGGTTGTAATTAGCTTTTCCTTTTCCCTTATATTGCAAAGTGTAATTTTTTTTCCCCCCCTTTCATTTCTTCTGCAATCAGATATATGCATCATGATGAATATAAACAATTACTCTTTCATGTAGATAATAGGATGAAAGCAAGTTGGTTTTCTTGTCACTCACCCAAATTTGACACCAATTAATGTTTACAAATTGTAACTTGTAGTATGGCATATTGTGTTTTTTTAAAGAGAAGGGAGATAATAGTGGTATTAAGATATTCTTTGAGAGCAACTGCTTACCCCATTTGAAAAAAATGAAGCCCATTTTCGCATTTAATGAAACTGAAGGGGAAAAAAAGGTTATTTTTAATTTTATCTCTTACAATATTGTCATTTTTTTTTTCATTTCTAAATAGTTAATTCCACCTATTTAATCTTTAAAGTTTCTAATTTCAGTTCATATGGTATCTATTTAGTCCTAGAGGTTTTTTTTTTTATTTCATGTCATATGATCTAATTGGAGACGGACCATCCAACACTACAAAAAAACACACTTTTGGCGACTAAAAAATTAGTCGCCAAAAGTATTAAATTTCGTCGCCGAAACACATTCTCGACTAAATAATTTAGTCGCTGGCTTTGTCGGGGATACTTAGTCGCCGAAGGAATTAGCGACTAAAATACATTTAGTCGCCATAAGTAGCACAAATACCGACTAACCTTTTAGTAGGCAAAAATAATAGGCATTAGCGACTAAAAGAGCCTTAGTCGCTGATAAGGGACATTAGCAACTAAAATGTTAGTCGCCCAAACGGTTGATTAATTCCTTTAACTCACATATTTAGCTACTAAAAGTTTTTGTCGGCAAAAGGTGAAATATCTTCAGTGACGACATTTTTAGTCGCCAATAGTTACTTACTATATTTTTGGCGACTAAAAGCCTTAGTCGCGAAAAAGATGTTGGATTTTAGCTACTAAACACTTTAGTCAGCCATAATTATTTTATTATGTTTTCGAGTTGTTTGCCTACTAAATATTTAGTCGCCAAAAGCTTTTTAATTTTTAGCTACTACACATTTAGTCGCCATAACTATTTTTGATTCATTTTGGCTACTAAATATTTAGTCGCCAAAAGGTTTATTTCTTTTTAGCTACCAATTGATTTGTCACCAAAAAACTGTCATTTATTTCATTTTGTTTGTTTCATTTTTTATTATTATTTTATATTATATATCCACCGCAACCTGTACGTATACAACCTATATATATTTTCACCTATTCCGTAATACATGTTTCACTTAGAACCATGAAACAAAAATGAACACCTGCTATATATACTCCAACTACAAATAATAATATAAACTTATGTACGAACCAACTATATATATATTTCAATTACAAATAATAACATCATACATTCCAAATACGTTACCAAAACAATGTCCGCTATACACAACATTTTTACTATATACTATGCATTGTAATGACCATTTGACAAGGTACAAATTACTATGGTAATATGTACCATGACAAAAGGTAATCTATATTAATTAATATTAGAGCCATTAATACAAGCTCCAAAAATACTATGTACCCCACTATAAATTATATGTACGATGCATCCAAATTCCACGGTTCATTGATGCTATTCCACCAGAGCAATTAATACAAGCTCCAAAAATAGTTTGTACCCTGCCTAAAATTATATGTTCAATGCATCCACAGTCCACACAAAAAGTATAGGACGACAAAAAACTTCCCAACTTTGCATAAGTGTGAATTATCTTCCGGGCAAAAAAATAGAAGATCCACATGTCAATGTCAAAAGCCATCTACACAACAAAAATTACACTCATTAGTTCCATTGTAAACAAAAAGTTATAGCCATATACAAAACACAAATTGGAAGCATGTCAATTGTAATTGCAATTGTATGTAAATATTGTTTGAATTTAGGAATTTCAATATAGTTTCTTTACACGTTAAGTTGTATTGAAAGTGCAAAGAAATTTCCAAGTCAACCCCAAGTGAAGTTTAGTCTACTATACTAAGGCTTATATTTTCTGTTTTTTAGGTAAGTATGAAAAAGTTCATCTATTTTTAGCACTGTGTGACGCACTGTTGACAGCCAACTATCATAATCATTACAACTCTAAGCAAACATGGTGATTGCTTGTAAATCAGGTAGTTTTGAATTTTCATGAAAATAGAAAATTTTAATTACAAAATGAAAACATATTCAAGTGGTGCATGAAACAGTTTAACCTCAATGAAGAGATAATTAGGATAAAAAACAAGAATTTGAACAGTGAGTCCTGAAGAGATACACAGACAGCCCAACCGAGCAGCTGAATTCTTTCAAAACATCCTTCCTTTGCCAAGTTCCATCTAGTATCTATATTGCTATATTATTATATAAAGCGTACAACCAATTTGGTGTTATTTTCATTCATAAATTAACCCTATCTAACCGTTGGTTTCAAATTTTATAACTTCAAATTTTAACAACACACGTCAGGTGTGCACGCCTTGTTTGACTAGAAGAAAACAAATTTCAGCAGTCACCTATTATTTACCCACTAAGACCGAAGAGATTTAGCCAAGCCGGTACAACCTCAAGGCAATGACGCGGCCACCTAAGGCTCCACTGTTTTAAAAGGCCGAAGTTACTTGTTTGGACAAAGATAAAGCCTAATAAAAAAAAATGTCAGAAAACATTGTCCCCGAAGTCTTAAAAAGAATCTTCCTTGTGTTGCTTGTCCAAAGGCCCTCAACAGTATAAAAAAAAAAACCTTGCCCAAATGTACAACAAAAATCCAAAATTTCCTTATCCAAAACCTGGATAAAAAAGAAAAATAAAAAACTCTTCCAGTCTAAAAGGAATGTCCCTAATTGCAAGGCCTTTTTTTCGGCTAAGTTTATGACGTTTTCACGGCAACTCCCAACGTACACGTGCTAATTACGTCCCCTCTATCCCCACAGGTCATCTTTTACACAAAGAAGCTACCCGTCCCATCAATATAGTGGTTCGGGGGCTGCTGTCAATTTTCGGTCCTCAAAGGCCTTTTTTCGGCTAAGTTTATGACGTTTTCACACCAACTCCCAATGTACACGTGCTAATTACATCTCGTCTGTCCCCAAAAGTCCTATTTGACACGAGGAAGCTACCCATGCCATCCCGGCAATGGTTCGGGGGCTGCTCTCAATTTTTGACACTCGAAGGCCTTTTTTCGGCTAAGTTTATGACGTTTTTGACGCCAACTCCCAATGTACAAGTGCTAATTACGTCCCGTCTATCTCCACAGGTCCTATTTGACACACGGAAGCTACCCGTGCCATCCCCGCAGTGGTTGGGGGGCTGCTCTCAATTTTTGGCCCTCGAAGGCCTTTTTTCAGCTAAGTTCATGGCGCATTTCACGCCAACGCCCAATGTACACGTGCTAATTACGTCTCGTCTGTCCCCACAGGTCCTATTTGACATGACGAAGCTACCCGTGCCATCCCATACAGTGGTTCGGCGGCTGCTCTCAATTTTCAGCCCTCGAAGGCCTTTTTTCGGCTAAGTTCATGGCGCATTTCACGCCAACGCCCAACGTACGCGCGCTAATTACGTCCCATCCGTCCCCATACGTCCTATTTCACACGAGGAAGCTACCCGTGCCATCCCCGCAATGGTTCGGGGGTTGCTTTCAATTTTCGGCCCTCAAAGGCCTTTTTTCGGCTATGTTTATCGTGTTTTTATATGAGCCAATCCACCACCTGGTTAGCATGTGGGAGAACACATTTAATTGATTTTAGCCTGAACATAGGTGCATCTGCAATTGTACAGGTGGATGCAAGTGTAGGCAACAAGGTGACGATTCATGGATTTATCTCCTTTTAATGAAATGTGGTTGTTTATTCCTATGGCTATATTATAACCGATTTCCTTGATTTGATTCTGTAGTCTGAATATACTTCTTATGAGTAAATAAGCTCTTGGAACACAACCAAGAACCAAACAAATTGTATGAGATAATGATTAGAATGCATGGCACACTTAGAAGGCAGCTTATGATTGGGAAAATGTGGAGGTTTTAAGGATCAAAACTTTGTTTGCATCAGCTCCTGTAACTAGGCCAAATCAGGTTGATAATCTGTGGTGGGCAGCCTCAAACACAAGTGTTCATCCAACCAGGTTGCATCAGGTTGCATCAGCTCCTGTAACTAGGCCAAATCAGGTTGAAAATGTGGAGCTTTGTTCATCAAATTAGTGTTGGTTTTATTTGTATAGATTTATTATTAAGAAACTTAATATCACATATTCATTCTTCACAGTTAGAGTTTTGAAATCAAAGCTCCTTTGTACTAGTTATATTGTACCAAATCAAAATTCATTCTACTTTCTCTTGGTTTCTTCAATTATTCTTAAATCTGAAATGACATTCAATTGGACTTGGTTACCTTATGGAAATTACGTCACGGTCCTTTGTGTAATGTATCCAAACACCAGGTTCGCTGCTGCAATGTCTACTCACATTATGCCTCAAAACCTATTTGAAGCACATCACGAAAAAAAATATTTGCATACCAACTTTAGAAAACAATTCTATGCCAATATGATCCATATTTTTTGTATAAGTTGCAGTAGCTTCTTAAGAACATTATGTTTACCGAATAGTAGGATGACCATCTGAACCTTGCAAGAGGGTTGTGAGCCGTGACACCACGTCGTTCAGATGATTGAGTTGTACACCTTGTGCCTCCCGTGCTTTTTTTTCTTCATCGACTTGTTTGATCAGCTGCTCTCTTTCCCTCGCAATTTCCTCCCGATCTCTTTGCCGCTCCTCTTTCTCCTTTAATAGCTCCTCCCGATCTCTTTGCCGCTCCTCTTTCTCCTTCAACAACTCCTCATGATCACTTTGACGCTGCTCACGAAGAACCTCCAGTTCCACTCTCATTGACTCCATATGTTTATCACGTGCTCGTGCCGCACTAGAGGCTGTGAAAGAGGGTTGTGGGCCTATCCCACATCCACGCAAGTAATTTTTTTTTTTCCCCAAGCACTTGCCCTTGATATTTCTTCGTGGGTCCACATGACTGCTGCATGCATTGTAATATTTGGCCGTTGGAGGCATCATATGTTTGCACACCATGCTCCCACAGATTAGTTAACTCTTCTACTAATGGTTGCAAGTAAACATCGATGTCCCTTCCAGGTGCGGATTGGCCTGGAATAAGCAATGACATCATGACAAATGGATCTTTCATACACTTCCATGGGGGTAGATTGTAAGGCATTAAGATTACGAGCCACATACTGTACGATGTACTCATATGTCCGAATGGATTGAAACCATCCGTGGCAAGCCCTAGTCATACATTCCGAGGATCCGCAGAGAACGTAAGATGCAGCCTATCAAAGTCCTTCCATGCCTCACCATCAGCTGGATGTCGCAATACTCCAACATCCAAACGCTTATCTTTGTGCCATCTCATATATGCAGCTGTTTTTTTCGACATGTACAATCTCTTCAACCTCGGTGTCCAAGGAAAGTACCTCAAAATTTTGTGTGGAATTTTTTTACCCGTCTTGTCGTTCACCTTGTATCTAGACTCCGTACATGTAGGGCAATTCTCCAATGCGGCGTTGTCCTTCCAAAATAAAGTACAATCATTCTTGCATGCATGAATGGCCTCATATCCCAAACCCAACTCACGTAAGAACTTTTTCGCTTCATAAAGGGTCCATGGAACATTTTCATCACACTTTGGTAGAATGTCTTTGAAAAACTTGCATAACCATATCGAAAGATTTGTTGCTCCATTTATTGTACACCTTCAAGTGAAGCATCTTAATTACGAAGGACAAGATGGAGAACTTTCCACACTGTGGATATACTTGACGTTGAGCATCATCAAACAACTTCATGAATTTCAACAAATTGTGCCTCTCCGAACAAGTACGTTCTTCATCGATATGTTCATCCATGAGACCACTCATGTAAATCTCTTGTAACATGGTTGGAAGTTCATCCACATTTTCGTGATTGGTTGTCATTCCAGCTCGATCGGTTTGAGTATCATCGTTTCGCATAGTAGGGATGACCACGAAACATGGGAACACGTTCCCCGTGGTGGACCCAAGTTCGATAAGAACATGCGATTCCTCTTCGAATCAAGTGCAACCGTATAACATGTCGAGGTAATTTCGTGCCGTTCAAGCAATCAACACAAGGACAACGGATTTCATCTTGCGGCCCTAAATTCTTCGTAGCGAACTCAATAAATGACTGAACACCTTGTACATACTCTTTACTTTTTAGCCTATCCGTTATCATCATCCAACTCTTGTCCATTATTGGAATAGTAGACATGAAGCGAAGATGAACCTACGAATGGACGGCAACTTGGAAAAATACTCTGTAATGGAAGAGAGCTTAAGTAAGTTTAGGGGTTCGATTAGCATTGTTTTTTGAAATGAACAAAATAGTAATAACAGATCGGGATGTTTTGCCAATTTGTCAATTGCATATAGTTGGCTAATTTCACTACTAACTTGGCAGGTATTGACACGCAAATGTGACATACATTCACAATTCTATGTGGAGTCATCTTAGAGGGAGAGAAATAATCCTAACCAAATTTAATAAAATTTACAAAAATCAGTGAGATTAAAAATTATTATATATATAATTTTCATAATACTTAAATTGTCTCTAAGGACAAAAGCTAAATTTCCATCATCCAAACAAAATGACAAAGCTTATAAGAAATCATTAATCTTTATCAAATTTTCTTCTCACTCTAGCTTCTTGGATTAATATTTGTATCTTTATTCTATTCCTAGCAAATCAAGCTTTAAATCCTAAATATACATATATCTATATGAAAAACGATTTATAAACAAAAAATTTATATAGAAACTAGATCCACAATAATCTATCAATGACATTTATAAAATTATGAAAATAATTATGGATATTTTGATTGAAAATAAAATGATTACAAGAAGTTACATCATTATGAATATTTTTATTTAATTTTATAAAAACATTGTGTATATATCATTATTCTAAGTACATAAACTAGAAGTTCAAAACACACATGATGCACATGTAGAAATGGAGATCCTTGTAACTATCATCTAACAAAAAAGAAAATATATTGTCATTAAAAATGGCCACTGTCACTCTCTTGTAAAAAGAAGGATTGAACCCTTGATACATTTAGATAGGAACATCAACAATGGCCACAGTCACTCTCTTATCATTATAAAATGGGTTTATTTATTATTACATAGCTCATAATCTCAATTTAGATTACCACAAAAAAATTACAACATCAGAAACAAACAATAAATTTCATCAATCTCATAAACACTTTGTCTGTAACTTTTAAAACTCTTTCTCACATATTTTCAAAACATTTTCACTTTCATTTTGATATTAAACAATATCTCAAGAACTAGAGTTTAACATTTTTCACTCTAATTTTGACAGTAAACAATATCACAGGAGCACTCAAGAAGTAGAGATGGCCCAAGCCTATTGAGGGCCTAGACAAATGAAATGTAGTTAGAATATGGTTTGGTGCCTTGCATTGGCCATTGCCATTCTATTATTGTCCCATTCTACAGTAAGATAGTGCAACTTCTTGTGCAACTTAGATTGTCAAGTTAGGTGCTTTCAAAATCAACGGTATGGTTGAAAGGGTACAGCTATCCCAGGAGATCAGAGAGATTATTTTTCATCTGTTTTCAACGAATTATGCGTGAAAGGACGACCATGTTCTTTAATCATCATATTGAGCAGATTATCCTCTATTGTTTCTATGGAGTTCCAAAGGTTTGCAGCAGAAAGATGTGAGAGTATTTAGGCTATTGATTAATCAGACTTTGTAACCCTAATTTCTTATGTGGTGGCCATAGATTTCTCAACTGAGGCTGACTTTTAAAGAAATTATTTTCAACTATAGAAATCAATGACAGTGTAAACCTCAAGTTTTTCGTACAGTTTCGTATGTTAATCAGACTTTGTAATCCTAATTTCTTATGTGGTGGCCACAGATTTCTCAACTAAGGCTGACTTTTAAAGAAATTATTTTCAACTATAGAAATCAACGACAGTGTAAACCTCAAGTTTTTCGTACAATTTCGTATGTTAATCAGACTTTGTAATCCTAATTTCTTATGTGGTGGCCGCATATTTCTCAACTGAGGCTGACTTTTAAAGAAATTATTTTCACCTGTAGAAATCAACCTCAAGTTTTTGCAAGAGAAGAGGGGTAAAAACTTATGAATATATAAGTGATATGGATCAGATACTTAAGTGTGACAAATAACGCCAACACAATGGAAATATCATCGTACAGTCAATATGGCATGAGTTCCACATAGTATACGTATACAAAATTCCTAAACATTAACGCTAACACAATGCAAACATTTGAAACCATGGTACTATAGCAAATGCAAAGCACCATTGATGATTCAGAAGAGATACAAAAAATTCAAAGCTACTATACCAGGTTAAATAAAACATCTTCGATACATAACAATTTGTAAACAATTGGGGAATTGGAATTTGTCTTATAACTTAAGCATGGTATAAGAAGTACCTTCAAGTTAATCCATGCATATGGCAATCCAGTGGGGGTATCAAAAGCAGGTAGAATGCGCCGCCGTAAATGCTTCAGGCAGGATAAGAAGTTGATTCTTATAATTTCTTTGGACCAACCTGTTTGTAGAATCAGTTGCAAGAATATGAGCAGAAACAAGTCCTCCAAGAACTCTTATGTTGCACTACACAACAGTGAAAACACCAGTAAAGACAATCTGATACTTCAAATGCAACTTGATTTAGAACTCCCTGCTAAAGAATAAAACAAAAGAAAAAGAAAAAGCGACATTGCTCAAGCTTTATTTCATTAGCAAACTGAGGCCACATTAAATGAAACTTTGAGTCAAACAACTTCACTAAATCCTAAATGAAAAAAATTAAAATACCTCAAAAAGATGTATCCTCACATCAACATCAAAAGTTAGATTTTCAGAAAGCCAAAGAACAGCCCGTTTCAAATTCTGTGTTGTTCCCCAATGATAACAAGGCTGAGAAACAGAAACAGTATTAACATAATACTTTGTTACAAATACTTCAGTGGCATAATCAGTAATAATATGGAAATAAAAAGAAATAAAAAGATATTTGGTGACAGCATAAGAAGGGCATATGAGATAAAAATAAAAGTACATTGATTTTTAAGAACTTGTCTCTAAGAAAGAGTATATCATACCTGGATAGCGATTCTACAAGTGTGAGGGCAGATCCATGATACTGTTGTGGCAAATGTTCGAGCTAAAATTTGAAACAGTTGGTATTTTAAATTAGACATTTAAAGCTGAACATTGCAATAGATTTCAAAAATAAATAATTACCTTCAAATTTCCCAGCTTGACAAGGGAGTCGGTGAATGTTTTGGCTAGAGGCTTTAGTTCATCATGCTACAGAACCAATAGACCACAACTTCATAATATTCATCAAATATAAATAATATCTCATATAGTGGGAACTAGAACTGACCGGAAAAGCATAAGTCATATAGTTGTCATAAGCATGGTAAAACCTGAAAAGGAGAAAAAGCAGAGGCACATTTGGAACATAGAAATCGCAGAAACAGAGGCACATTTAAATGATAAAAAAAGAATCCAAAATCAACAATCCAAATCCACAATTGAAAATCCAAATGGACAATCCGCAATTTCAACCACACCCATTCACGAAATCAGGAAAAGCCCTAAAAATTTGTGTACGAAATAAATGGGAAATGAAAGTTCAAAAAATGTCAAACCCTAAAATTAATCGTGAGAGAAGGGGATGTGAGAGAGATCGACTAGATTGACAGAGAGGGAAAGAGACGACAGAAACATACATGCGATGGTGATGATCGCTGGTGGTGATGATCGCCGATTTGCAGTGGTGGTGGTGGCGAGGGCCGGTGGCCTGCGACGGTGATGATCGCCGGTGGTGAGCGACGGGTTTGGTAGGGACGGGTTTGGTATGTTGATGTCGGTGTGAGAGACAGAAGAGAACGAAAAACTCTCTGCGTAATATATATGTACTGGGCACGAAATTACTTTTTTTCCCTCTAAAAAAAATTTCGAACATTTGCCGACTAAACAATTATTTGTCGCCAAAAACCTTAACGGCGACACACAATTGGTCGCCTAAGATGCGTATTTGGCTACTAAAGTAAAAAATTCGTCGGCAATACTGCATAAACAACGACTAACCCAGATTTGGTCGCAAAAAGTAATCACAAAATTGCCCACTTTTAGGCGACAAAAGTGTTTAGTCGCCAAATGATACAATACAGCGACAAAATTAAATGTTAGTAGCCTAAACTGGTCACAAACAGCGACTAAATGGAAATTTAGT